>CANSNZ010000210.1:0-202252 GCA_947646795.1 Beta lomatogona
ATAATTAGAGAGAGAAAATTATGTTGAATATTGATAAGAAAATTGGGTGAACTTTCAAGAGATCAATGGGAGAGAACAAGCCTCTTGAAAGCTTGTAACTATCCTTTATAATGTTGTGATGTCACAGTTCATGAATCAAATCTTCTATTTCTTCCTTAATCTCTGCCATTAATGGTGTCCAAGTTGTGTTAATTCATAGCACTTCCTTTACCAAAATCTCCTTTGCTTCTTTCTAATCTACACTTTTCTATAGATCACACTTTCATGAGAAAATTATAACTTTCTCTGACAACATCCCCCTAGCATTCAATCTAATCTACTCTTTTTATATAGGTCACACCCGCTTGGTGTCTTTTGATAGGAGTAGCTATGACTTAACAGGGAGAGAGAGTTCTCTACCTAGAATTTGGATCTTAATCTAAGACATTATCCTATTAAAGAACATCTTTTCGGGGGGAGGGGGGAGGGGAGGAGATAGATGAGAGAAGACTAAGATAATCACACCAACCAATGAAATAGTGTATCGGACTCTCATCTAGGAAGGGTTTAGGCAGGGAGAAATAATTCACTGCCTTACCCTGTAATTGTAATGAAGCTGTTACTTCTAGATGCTAGCTTTAGAACTCAATAACTGGCCGACTACTAAACATCAGAGTCACTAACAGCAAGACTTCAAAACAAGAGAAAATTAGGAAAGTACCTTATCTCTCCCAAGAGCAGCATAATGTTGTAATCCATTGCATGAGCCATCCTGTTCAAACAGATAAAATGTATTTATCATTTCAAATGTAGCTGACAAATGCCTGCAAGTCACATTCTAGATGAGATATGAAGCAAATAATCATAAGAGCAGTACAGAATATCAAAGCTTACTAGGGGAGAGGAGAGAAGATGTAGGTTAGTAATCATCCTAATCCAACTACTGGCAGCTTAGCATCTTAAGAAATACCGCATGCTTAAGATTAATAGTCTCAAAATGCCTACTTCAATAATGAAAGATCAGAGATTAGTAACAATCCTGTTATAATCACTAGCATCTTAAGAGTTACTACATCTGTAAAACTAACAGTCTTAATATGTCTTTTTTTTAACCATAATGAAAGAAAAGAGATCTTGAATCCAAGAAAGGAAACCTCAAACAAACTAAATCACAAAGCAATGAGATTTATATAACCAGAATCAAAGAGAGCTGCGTATCGTATATTAAAATGTGGAATAAAATCCAAACCTTAATATATGGCCAGTTAAAGTTACCAACTTCTTATTCTAGTAGGATGTATGCGTAATTCCCATGCTTTCCTGTGTGTATTATTGCACAGATAGTTACTATTAAAAACTACCTTGCAAACATAAAACTTTGTTTAATTAAAACCTGTAATGCAAGTTTAACCCAATCGATTTTGTATTTCCCTCCAGTTAGTGCAAATATGGTTTCTATCCTGATCACCAGGAACACCATCTAAACATGTCTGCTTCTTGCATCATACACAACACACAAACAAACTTCCATTACTATCCGGTGTCTGCATAGCGCATATTTAACAACCACAAGGACTTCAGACCAGAAACATGCAGGAGACTTTCATAATTCATATGTGATCGAACCCCTTCGCCTCCAATGGGCAATGCACAAAAGAAAGCCACTTTTTTATTATACCTTTAAGGTGAATTCCGCAGATTGTCAGGTCATCGGAAGTTCATATAGCCCAGGATTTCTCGTATTAGTACACAAATTTGTAAAAAGTTGCTTCTAGGCTTCTAGCATGGCTCTGCTTTGGCTGCTATCAAAAGAGGTATCTACGTTGTTAGATATATATTTGCAAATCCTGTTGTCCTCATTATTGACTAACTGGAACGGCTTATGGCCAGATCACAAGATACCATATCTTTGTTCAAAACTTTAAACTCACTATATATCGTACAAAAGTGATATTAGTCTGTAACAAGTACTTGTAATCTTTGCTTAATCACCTCTTCTATAGTTCCTCTCTCCCCAACATGAATAGACCAACCACCATGGGAAGTTTTCCTCAATGGTTCACCAAAACTTGGCCATGTATACCTCTCCAAGGTTCCTCCACAGATAATTCGAAGTAGAAGGCTTGTTATCAACTAGCAAAATGAAATTTAAAGAAATCCAATTGCCGAGTGTAAGCGGTCTCCAATCATCATACCGCAACCCCCCCCCTAAAGAACTTTCCTGTTAAACCATTCAAGATAAACAAACAGACAGGCATGATTTTGCTCACCTGATGAACTGGGATATGTGAAATATATGCCTCGGGGCAGGGACTTCTCAAAGCTTCAGATAAATCAATACAAACAGCCAAACATTGAAAGGGATCTTCTGCTTTCAACCACCAACACCTTCCTTCCAGTGGCTTATCCACAGAGTCAAATATATCATCCAAATGGTTCTCTGTAAATGCTACACGACCCTCAAGAGATAATTTGTCAATGCCACCAGCATACAGATTTGCCAAATGTATTTTCAACCAGCGCAATCCCGATTTTCCAAGAGCACGACCCTCTGCGAACTCTAAAATACCTCGACACATGTCTGACCCTAGATGGTTTAAGTATGGGTGCATGGGATATGCTCGACCACGAAAATCAACATTATGTGGATAAAAGAAGCCTTCTTCATCCTTCATTTTCCGAGCAACCTAGTTGTTAAAAAAGGGTGCTAGAGTCATATTAGAACTATGATGTACCTGAAGCGGACTGCTCAAGGAAAGTATTACTAACCGCAAGTTTGAGTTCTACATCACACCGTTGTGAGTGTCGCTCTTTATTCTCTTTCTTCACAGACCTGACTTTCCACTTCCATTTCTTAAGCTCGGATTCAGCTTCTTCATCTGGCTTTTCTGGCAAAGGAACCTGTAACGAAGGGGAAAAAGGGGGGGAAAAAGAGAACAAGTATTAGGAATAATATAGATGGAAAAACAACTGCAGGTTAACATAAAGAGAGAAACTCATTTATTTTCAGATGGAAGAATAAAGATAACTCACGTCATCCCGATCAACTAAGTCTGCCAAACGACCTCCATTAGCCCATATCCTATCTACAATGCTAAGCACCTTTTTATTCACCCTCCATTTTGTGTTTCCAAGGGTATCCAAGGCCTACAAAAATTTATAAGTAGAGAGCATCAACATTGTTGCAAAGATAAACCAGTTGCAATATTAATGTAATAAATTATGACAGAGGAATGAAGTGCAAAAGCAGATTATACAAAATGAAAGCACTTTCTTCTCTAACCTCAAAAACTGATTCCAGCTGTTCTGGAGAGGCCCTCTTAACTGCTTCTCGCTGATGTTTGGATCCATGAGTTCTCATGACAAATGATCGCAAAACCAAGTAGGCACCCCTGTCATAACTAAGACAAGGCAACCATACAACAATAAGAGGCATAACTAGAACTTCAGAAATCACATTGAGTCAAAGTCTCGGGAGCCAATTGCCAAGCCATTGTAATAAGCCTCTATTACATTTTTCATAGAGTAACAAACTAACAATATGATCCCCATCTCCGAGCCTTAAGGGGGGGGGGGAAACCGGGAAAGAAGAGGCTAAAATTCAATTGAAAGTCACAAAAAAAATTCAAGCCTCACTGCTTACAGCCTAAATCTTTATTTGGTTTGAGGAGGGAGGTGACACGGGTGTTTGGGAAACAACTCGAACCTAAGACAGCGGTGGTGAAATTCAGAAGGCACAGAGGCTCCCCAGCCCATCCAGACTCATCATTTTCTGTTTACATATAAATATCAAGTACATGTTAGTTTACTGTTAATATGAACTTAAGAGGCATATGATGTAACTCTTTCGCTGAAACTTTGTCACAATGAGGAATTGACAAGACTTGGGAAGCAGTAATCAGTTAAGAGCTGTATTTTGCTGAAACTTTGCCACGATTATCAACTTATCAATTAATCATGTCAGAAAAAATTTGGAAGTTCAATGCACACTAAAAAATTTGATGTGGTGTTCAATTAATGAATAATAGAGTTCAATTAAAAAGCAGTGCTTAACTAAGAGGCATTAGTCATTTACTACTTTGTTGTTTGAGGATAAGATGCAATAATCAATTAAGAGACACTTTTCAGCTGAAAAATTTTATGGGGCTACCATTGACATTTAAAATGAATTTGGAAGTGCGATACAAAAAATTGAGGTATATATTTCAGAGGACTTGGCACAAAGAAAAATAGGCATCAACAAAAAGAACATAAAAACTATTAGTAAATAAAGCATAAGTACATACCCGGTCCACTTCTCTGGTGGTATCAGCATTGGCATATAGGGGATCACAATGTGCATTGGCTGCAAATGGAACAGCAGAAATTTAAGGTTACCCATGTTTCAAAATTAAAAACAATCTAAAACAGGGGAAAGGGGTATCACGATAGCAGATAGTCAAGTAGGCATGCTTTGCAATTAAATCATTTGCCGCAAACTCATCAAGTAAAAGCATCCGAAATTTCAAAGTTCATTAAAAGGACCTCTTAATTTTCACAACTTACAGTTTTCTCTAAACCTTTGATCACCAGAGGATCACATTCAATTACCCCAAATCTTCGGCTGGTTTTCCTGGTAAATCAACCAAAAGGACTTTTTTATTCACGTAAAAGCAAAATAAACAAGTTGGTGCATAAGAGAGAGATCACTCATTACTTGTTGTCAGGACCAACATTTCTTAATGAGTGCACAAAAGCAGGTCGAATGTCAGGAGGATCACCAGCTGACTGACTAGCTGGAGGTTGTATGTATGCTGTTTTGACCAGCAACTCGATCAGACGGCTCCCAACCTGCAACAGGGAAAAGATTATGCACACTTTTTATAAGTGAGATGATACAAGGTCAGGAAACAGTAACTACCTTAGCCCTTGCATCCGAACCCCAAGGCTTCAAATCCCCTTGAGAATTTACAATTTTCAGGGCTTGTCGCCGCTTTTGCTTCTTAATTAAATTATTCACATTTTTCCTCAGATGTTGCTGTGCTTGAATCTCAGCATCAGAGCCAGCTTCATCAGATTTAATATTTTGGTCACCCTTCTTTTTCTTTGTTTTCTCTAAAAACGTGTGTATCCTAACCTATATGCAAAGTATCATAATAAATGCATTAGTAATTAACATCAATGCTCACTCCGAAACTCCGAAAGAAAGAAAGTACAAATTGACGCACTTCCTGTTCAATGGCCTCGCCTATGGCACAAGCAGCTTGAACAACCTTTGCAGTTCCATGTCCACTTCCAGTCATGAGCAATCCCATCAACTTATGCATTGTTATAATTGTCATCATATCTGCAGGTAACTGGTCAAAATAAGGTGCATATGCAGCTCTTAACTTCCCTTGCCTGATTAATTCTTGCTCCTCCATAATGCTATCTCTTAATGGCTCAAACCAACCAAGAAACAATGACTTCACATATGGCAAATTAGGTGCCAAGTTATGCTTACACATATCAGCTAAAAGCTCCCTATACTCATTTGCTGCCTGTTGCCATGACTCAGTCTCAAGCTTTATCTGCCTATTCCTAAGCATTTGGTATCTATAAGACGGCAAACCCGCCACCATTTTCGGCTTTCTTTGCCGTATATCCCTCCATTTTGCCCTCTTCTCCACTTTCCTCATCTCTTCCACCAACTCCTGAATTTCATCAAAAACTGAAACATCCTCCTCATAATCAATTGAAGTGACTAATTCAGCCTCAACAACACTAGCATACCCTTTAGGGCATAGAACCTTCAAATTAGGTTGATTACTCAAACACCCAAAAATTGGTTTCTCCCCCATCTCTTCCTTCACCAATAACCCACCTTTTCTACAAAAACCCAACTCAGGAAAGTTCAGATTTTTACAAGAACCCAGCTCAAATGGTTTAAATTTCAACTTCTCAGCAATAACTGAATCACATGAAACCCCTAAAAAGCTGTAATTACGTGAAAGACAAAAACTTTTCAAACACAATCTAGGGGTTCTTGAAATTGCTTGCTTAGCAAAGTTTTTCCACATAACTGTGGAATCAAATAAAGGGTTTATCACAAAACTACTACTTGATTTATGAATTTGAATAGAAGGGTCAAATTTCTGCGACAAATTTGCAGGGAGTGAAGAGAGATTACTACTGGACATCAAATTGTTCTAATCGATTAACGAATAAATATGAAGAAAGAATAAATTGGAGTTACCAGAATAATGAGTTGGTGGGTTCGATTGATATAACTGTAATACATAAGAAGTTTGTGTTGGTGAACAGATAACCCCTTCTAAAACCTCTGCTTCTTCTGCTTGCTATTTTTATTTTATTTTTGTCTCCAGTGAAACAACCGACTTCAAGTTGAAAGTGAAATAAAAACATAGAAGTAACAATTAGTAAGATTTTTCTACAAATATATCTTCGAGCTTTTATCATATGGAATTATGAATTGGGAGCTTTCAAGCAATAATTCTATTTTGTACTACAAATCCATTAAAAAGAAAAGTTACTGACTTTTACCGATTAAAATTGTGTTAAGTGTTAAATTTTACTAAATACTTCTAGGAGCCTCTCTTAGAATTAAATAGAACTAGCAAATTATTCACGCGATGCGTGTTTGATTTTTTTTTTTTTTTTCAAACATAAATTCTAAGCCTCTTTGGGCGTAAATAGGAGTAAAATTTTGAACATTAGACATTTTTGACTACATTTTGTAGGTTAAGCCTTTATCACTTAACCCATTTTTTATTAATTTGTTTACTTATTCTTTCTTTTTAGATTTTTAAAATTAAACTTGATGAACGATAATAGAATGTTAATGAAATTATTTGGGATTTCTTATGATTCTATTAACATAGTTTTTTGTGTTAAATAAATCATTTCACTTTGTTAATTGATTGAATTTTTCGTTTTGATGTAATACTTGATTGTGATTGTGAAATGGATATAATTTTTTTTTTTAACTTTTTTCAGCATAAATATATTAAATTTTATAGTCGATGTTTCTTTTTTGATGGCTCAATTATAACTTGATTGCTTTCAACATTTAAGTTAATTTTTTAATACTATATTTGAGTTTGACTTTATTTTCCCCCTTTTTCGATAGTAGTTGATAGACTAATGGGCAATTAAGTAAATTTATAGGGGCCACGGAGAGCTCCCCTTCTCTTATATAATAGAGATAAGATTTAATTACGTAATGAAGTATGGATTTGTATAAGGAGAAGTAAAATGAGGCTTGGAATAGAGTGACCAAGGTCCTCAAAAAAAGACTAGGGTTTTAAGATTGAAAAAGAGGTTGGGAATAGGATTTTGAGTAAATATTAGACGAGGATAAAATATTTTTTAAAAATTTAATTAAATTATTTATTTTTATAAATTAGAAGGACTAACTTATCATTTTAACTCAACTTCACCTAGTATCATTTCTTTTTCAATATAATATAACAAAATAATTTCGACTATGCAATATAGTTTGACACATCATTTATATGACTTTGACCATTTAAAAGAATTTTATTAGGTCACCTAATCATCTAATGATAATATTAGAATAATTCATAGATAGGATTATAGGGCTACTAATAATAATATGTCTAAATGAATGTTTGATACTAGTGACTCCTCTCTCTTTCTTTCTCAAACCCTAAGCCTCCCTACCCCTTTTTCATTTGTTGGGGTTTGCCATGGATGATTTCATCCATGGTAAGTCCCTTTTCCCTTTTTATTTTCGTTTTAATTCATTTTCTTATTTTGTTATTTAAATTAGTCTCTCTTTATGAAATCTTTTGAAACCTTGTTATGGGGTTTTTAGTTTTGCTTTTTGGAAATCTCCTTCTCCCCTATAAGAGTTGTGAGTATGGTTTTTTTGTTTTTAGGTATGAGAAATTGTTCTCATTGGTTGAAGTTCGAGACTCAACATAATGGTATTAGAATCTCGGATGCGGTCAACATGACTCGGTCAAGAATGTTCTTCCCAAACTACATCAGAATGATAGATTTCCTCATCAATAGTTGTCCGATTCAAAGAAATCAAGGGGGATGCTTGTTGTATTGCTTCGATCGGTTCATTGTAGTTCCTTCAAGACGAATTTGATTTAGCGCTTGTTTAATTGTATCTTGTTTTTCTTTAATACCTATCGCGGATGACATTTGGCCTTCAATTAATGAATTTTCTCTTTAAAAAAAAAAATGAATGTTTGATGTCTCTGTAGTGGATTACCAATACTTTTATTGGCAACAGAATCCTCAACATCCCTCCAACTTTATACAGGATTGTGATTCTTCTAGTACACCTCAATCTGCCTGAATCTCCCCCTACTTCCTTTTCCTATTCCAAGTAAAATAGTGAGAACTGAGCAGAGTACAGAATCGTTATTTCATTTGGCAGCCCAAACTGTGGCCCGGCCCAAATGATCAGCCAATTCTTGTACTGCTCCCTGCCTGAATAGAATTTTTCAGCCTGATTTCTCAAGGTTTGAGCCAATTTCATCCCCAAAATGGCAGCTTAGATTAATCTCCCAAGCCCATATGGGCCGATTTTCCTTTGATCTGTCCATGATCATCTCTATGCAGCAATTTGCAAAGAGAAGACTGATAACACACACAGCTAATTCATCTATCAAGAAGAATAAGAACGGAAACTTCAAAATTACACTCAACGAACCGTGACACAGAATCTGAAATTTCTAAATTACTATATAGAACAATGATCAATTAGTATATTTACATGAATAACAAGAGCATTGGACAAATAGCTCTTGCTTTGCACAACATGCACAACTGGATCATGGAGACATCATGGTGAACTTCAGTGATCCTGACAGAAAAAAAAACTGACATACAGTACACAATCTGCCTCGATCATTCAGTTCCCGTTATTTCTCTGAAAGACGAGGAAAATGAATCCCGAACCCCCAAAACACTAACAAATATATGAAGGAAAACTAAAATTACAATCAAGATTTTTCGACCGCTCTCTTCCCCCTCTCAATTACCCTGTGGCTGAAGGCTTGAAACAACCAATATTGCAGAATCCCACAGATCTTATCATCCCTCCAAATCTGCAATAAGTGGTTGCAACAAACAATAATTAGCTGATATGCCCAAACTAGAAACACAAAAAGAAATGACAATGATGTTGATGCCTTGATGGACAAAATAAATCTGAATCCTTGTTTACTTCATTTGATATTTACTAAACTAGAATTAATTTACTGATTGAAAATTATTTTCACTAATTGAAACTGATTAAGGATATTCAATTTTTACTAATTTACACTTGTTTTTTAAGTTGAAGATCACTCTGCGTTTGACTGACCTATCAACACTGTTCCGAGCTTTATCAGGCCGTTCAATAGAGTTATTTGCTTTATCAGGGATATCTGTACTCTTCCTTGATTTCTCTCTCTTGTCAGTACTGGTTCTGGACTTGTCTCTTACATCAGAACTTTTCCTGGGTTTTTCTTTCTTCTCCATACTCTCTCTAGGCATTTCTCTTTGATCAGCACTTGGTCTTGACTTATTATCTCGGCAATCTGTGCTGCTCCGGCGGGGATGATCTGATCGATCTGAGCTCAATCCAGATCCACTTCTTAGATGTGGTGATTTCTCAATTATGGATATGAACTTCTTAAGATGCTTAATGTACTCTGGATAAAGCTCCAAGTCACAGTGATTTCCACCTTTAACCCATAGTGGTTCATACTTTTCTTTACAATTCTCCCACAGTTGCTTACCATGAGAGCAGTCGACCACATCATCAGCTGTCCCCTGCAGCACAACAGAGTGAGCATATCATTTTCCCATTGTATAACAGGGTAAACTCTATTTGGCGAAATTTCAGCTTGCTAAATAAGAGATAGAAAGATAGTGGTCCACACAGGGTGAACACATAATTGATGCATTTCACTAAAAGATCTACAAAATCACATTTGAAGTGGACTATAAACTAGGCTGAAAAGGCACATCAACATTCGACAGTCCAATGCAGTTCAAACAATAATAGTATGTTTCACAATAAAAGATATAGATACTGATAGTCCGAGGAAGCAAAGACTCAAAGTAATGCTATATCCACTTTGGCACATTCCTTCATAGCGGTGGGTTCAAGTCCTCATACAGCTGGACTACCCCCCCCACCCCCCCACCCCCCCACCCCCCACCCCCCAAGGGTTCTCTTCTATAGCCAGGCCACTTAGAAACCCTGATCCTGAAGGAACGCCATTCACCCTCGCACTCCCAGCCTCACTCAGTCACTCAAACTGTCTCCCCTAGGCCCTAAGACTAATTCAATAACATGGTTGAACATTGAAGTTTGAGAAATTGGAGATCTCCCAGGTAACAGTAACAGCAACAGCTTGTGGAGCCAGGCAACTCCCATTATCTGAACTACACAAACTTTTCCTGGAAAAATAATATACTAGCATCGGAGAGTTTTCTCAGAGATCAAAGTCCGCACTTCTGCCTCACAGAATCTTCATGCTTTTCAAGTATCAAAAGCAACCACACCCCCCCCTCTTTCCACACACATACACACAAAATGAAACATAATTTGTAGAAAAAGGTCATCACGAACTTCGGCATTCCGCCCCTCACAACGAGTTGGTTCACAAGATGTCTTCATATGTTTCCCAATTCCCATTGACTGTCTGTGATGACAATTTTCAAAGGGGACAGGAAGATTGAAAGAGATCCAAATTGAAGATCAAGTAGCCATCTATGGTGCAATATGTCTGCATTTAGGACTTTAAAGTTTGCCATTGTGTAGAAACAATAGTTGTCCATCAAACAATAGATTTGCTTTAAAGTAAATCTAATAAGACATACCAAGCTTCAACTGATTCCATTCGTACACTATTAATCCAGCCCACCCCCACCACCAAACCCCTTCCCAACAGGATGCGGCACATTAACTCAAAACTTTGCACTAGAAACTAGAAAGGGCTAGAACATACTGAAATCCATCATCATTGCCTCTTCGAATGAATTTCGAATCTAAATTCTTTGCACTCCATAGTGAACTAATAATACCATCAGATAGGTTGCCAACGACAATTCCACAGCATTTCCTTGTACATTGATAACACCAAGTACTATCCTGCTTTGAGCTGTCTCTTTTACTCTTTTTTCCGGGAAGGGTGGTGGGGAGGGTATAATAGCACTTAGTAGCTTCACTGCTACAAGCAGGTGAGGAGTGAAGTACAAAGAATGATAGCAGCCACCACATATTCAACTCAAAGCCACAACGGTAACGATAGGATCACATATCCCAACATCTCACGTGACTCTAACCATCCAACAGCAACAGTAAGAATTCTCTTCAAATACTGCCATCCATCAGTTCACTCATCAAAAAGCTTAATAGTCATTCATGAGCTTAACGGACACAACCAAACCTTAGAAACATTCCCTCGTCCATAATGTGGAATTCTGACTGCTAGCATCCCCTCCCTCCCCCCCAAAAAACAATTCTTATTTTACTTCTTTATTTAATCTTGGTACAACCTACAGCTGGAAAAGGAGATACACAGAAACACCATCACACCCACATAACCAAGGTCGGAGAAGGCCAGTAACATTAACAGTCAGATAATTTAATTACCGAGAAAAGTTTGGAAGCTACTTTGTTTCAGGAATAGTAAATGACGCGCAAAATAAGCTTGTCCCTCATTGTCCGTAACTGAGAAAGCTTTAGTACTCCAATTTCCCTGTTTCATCTTAATAAGTCGTTGCTTTCGTTTTTGCTTCTTATTTGAGTGGCTTCTAATTAGCAGAATACATACATTCCAAATAACCACACGAAGTTGTTGATTTCTTCCACAGCTAATGTCTTCTTACAATTGCCAAGTAGAGTGTGGTGGAAGCTACTAGTACTCGAGACAAGTAAATGACTCGCTGATTGCACTTGTCCCGCATGTCTTAGCTAACAAAGTTTAATCCTGCAATTTCCTTGTTTTCATCTTAAAAGTAAGTGGGTTTCTTTAAATGCTTCTTTACGAAGTTGCCTTCAGTTAGCAGTACACATGTTTACTAAATATCATTCCATAGTTGTTGAGTTCTTTCTTAGACCCCATAGAGACATTGATGTGCCAGAAGTCCTCCCACAAAAAGTTCCCCTCCAAAGAATTATAGTCATGAGCCAATATATTCCACATATGACCAGCCAAACACCACACAACAAAAAAAATGCCCCACTTATCTAAATCCAATTCAAAGAATTAAGAGAGGCGCACACTTCAAGCAATTAATTGAATGCATTATGCAGGTACCACATGTAGCATGAATTCAGAATTTTAAGTTAACAATAGGTAAGAGAATACTTACATGAATTACTAAAACAGGGCAACCGACCAATGGTATCTTGTCAATATTCTGCATTGCGTAGAAATATAGTTATCATAACATTTGATCCAGAGCTGCTTAGAAAACTAAAAGAAGTTCAATTGCCATGTTTGACAACTGAAAAACATTTGAACCCACCTTGTATATGTCAAACCAATATGTCCTCTTTACTGGATACAACACCCGCAAGCCAGACATGATTGGACTATGAAGAACAACAGCTCTTAATTTAGGTAACCGAGTAGCTAAATCTAAAGTAGGGCCACTTCCAACAGATTGCCCATACAATATAACATCTTCCTCCTTCACCCCATATCTTTCCACAAGACATCTATATGCAGCTTCTATATCCGCATAAGTGTTCTGCTCACTAGGCTGCAAGAAGCCAAGAACACAAGTCATTAAGCTAAAACTTCCATTTGTCAAGTTCAGAGGATCAAAATCATAATTGACCTACATATGGCGGAAAATAATGCACAAAAATTTGGCAATTCATAAACATACCTTGCCTGTAGACTGTCCATAACCAGAATAATCATATCTGCAAAGCAACAAAATATGCACACTCCAGTGAAAACTTTATCCGTACACAAAAAGGAATACCCTCAAATCATAAGTAAGCCAATTGTTCAACTGATTCAAACAGATAGTGATCACTAATCAAATTAATTTCATCCCTGAGTTAAGAGGCGTAAATAGTAGAATTTCACAAAACTGTTCTAAACCTTAACCAGTGACTATGGCTTGAACTAATAGAGGAAAGTGAACTTCACTTCCAAACAAAAATCGATCACCACAAATACTCCACAACAATGCATAACAATCCATTTCACGTATCCAATCACTTCAACCTCATCATCCTTATACGCAAAAAATCTGGATTAACACATGCTCCGGAAACTTCCACTAAGTTTTAACAATCAAACAGTTTCCGCAACACTACATCTAAATGGGAACCAAATTTTCATATCGACTTTTTTTCTTTTCTACCACATCAAATTAACTACATACCAAAAATAAAACAATCAAACAGTTCCTGCCACACTACAACAAACATATACAGGACAATTAGCATTAAGAAAAGACTATTTATTTCCCTTAAACACAACAAATGAACAAAATACCATCAAATCAACCAATAGAAAAACCCAAAATTAAGAAGAGAAACGTAATCAATATTATACCCCATCAAATTGACTCTGAGGTGAACACTTAGCTCTCCAAAAAGCTCATACATCTGGCCTAAATCAGCAGCATTACCATGAGAGTAAAGAAGAGTAAGCTTTGCCAAAGGATTTCTCATAAACACTGCCACAATTTCATTCCCTCTTTTTGTACAAAGCTTCAAAACATCTGCATTTTCTCTCTCCACCACACCACCACTCATCTTCAGCTTCCCTGTTCCTTCCTCCACCTCCACCCGATACGACGCCGGGTCCGGTGGAAAGAACGCAAATTTCGCCGCCATTGTTGATGTCACCGCTCCCATTTTCAATCAAAATTAGCTCAATTTTATGATTAATTAGTTTGTCCTCTTCTAAATTACTTCAAATCTAGAATTTCAAGTATACTTTTAGCTCAAGCAACTACAAATAAGCTTCAATTTCAAGAAATTTCGTCGGATTTGGTAATTATTTGGTTTCTCCACAACAATCAAGATTTCAACATCGATCAAATTATTACTATTTTTAGGAATTAAAAAACAAATTATACTCTAAATTAGCTTGAAAAAACTAAAAAAATAAATATTCAATTCGAATGAACATTCAGCATGAAAACAACACAAATAAAATAAATAAATAAAAAGTAGCTTGAGAGCTAAAATATGGATAAATACAAAAACAAGACATTTTAAGAAAAATTAAGTAATAGTAAGAATTTTGGTTTCTCAACGACAATAAAGCTTTTGAAAATCGAAAAAAACGCCAGCATTTATTTCTCTTTATAGAAAAAATAAAAATAAAAAACTCAAAATAAGCAAAAGAATTCAAAAAAAGGTAGTAGTAGTTGATTTCCTCAAAGATCTTGTGAAGTGGAAAACGAAATCAATGACTTTTATTTTCTCTCTCCTTAAATGTTCTCTCTCCTTAAGCTTTCTCTCTCTATGTACACCAGAATCATCGAAAAAAATAACAATGGCATTAAAGTAGGGTTAGGGTTTCTAGAGAGAGAAAAAAATTGAATTATTTTGTTTCTATTTGAGAGTGACTTTTGCAGAGTGTAAAGCGTCAGATCTGTGTTGGATTTTGTTTTTGGTATAAATAATATTGAAGAGAGAGAAAAGGGGAAAAAGAAAGGGGAGATTTATAAGAGAGAGATAGAGGGTTTATCGGCGTCGAAAATGTGGTGGCACGTGCGGCGGAATGAGGAAGTGAGGATATAGGAAAGAGAATTTGTTAATTGCTTAATCATACTCCAACTTTATCCAACACGTGACCTTTGAAATGAAAAGTGAGAATTTCAAATTAATATATAATAAGATTTTATAAGTATAGCTCATTAAAAGACTTACATAAATAGTTAGATACCTAACACATTAATGGTAATGATAATAGACTATTGTAGACATAAACTCTTACTCTAATTTCTTGTATTCTTCAAATTATAACGTCAATATTTTCCTCACAAGACAAAAATTTACGAAAAGAAACAACCCGGGGCATCGCCTAGGACATTCACTAGTTATAAGTAGAAGCGTGACTTGAAAAACTTTGGGAAAGAGGTATTAATAATAAAGGAGAGAGAAAGGAGTATTCATTGTAATTAAGAAAATAAAATATCATTTTTTTTTTCCAACTGAGCTTAACCTTAATTTTGAGCCCCTAGAAAATGTGGTCCTGTGCTGTAGACCTTTATTAGGAATGACATATTCCAATTTTATGGTATTATTACTTCATTTTGAACATGTGTTCTTCATAGTACTCATGTTTCTATTTGAAAATAAATAGTGTTAATGATAAAAAGAAATTATTGTAATATCATGCAAAAGCTGAAAGGTTTAGACATTGTGTATACTTGTAAGTGATCCAACGGTGCTTCCAACTTCTAGGCACGTATTTAATACACTTTCCTATGTATAATCAACGAGTTACACGATACTACTTAGACGCTAAGGAGAGAAGCAAGTAGAACTTGACCGTTGGTACAAAGTACAAAGAAGGGGAGGGGGATTTGAACCTGTGACCTATCGTTCACAGCACCTCAATCTTAACCATTAGGCCAAGACATCCTTGGTTTCCTACAATATGTTTGTATGTTAAAGTCATCTCAAGTACGGGTGTTGATTTTGGGTAATTCGATCCGATCCGAAATTTCAGATATCCGAAAATTTTGGATCGGAAATTATACGATCCAAATGTGATCCGGAAAATTCGGATGTCCAAATTTCCGGATCGCATTAGATATCTGAAAACTAAAAAAAATGAACTTTTTAGAGGAAAATAAGTTTCAGATCGGATCATAAGATATTTTAGATATCCGGGCTTGAAAACGGATATTTTGAGTCGGGTATCTAAAAAACCGAAAAAAAAAACCATGTTTCAGATATTTGTGGATATCTGAAAATGAAAATTTATGATCTGTATCTGAGCCGAAAATTTTCATATATTCAATCCGAAATATCCGAAAACAAAAAAAAAGGATCGACAAGATCGGATATTTATGAGCACCCCTAATCTCAAGACACATAAGGACAATTTTAAAGAATTTCTTTAAGCAAATAATGAGAATATTAAGATATTATTCTCTACTTTTTGAAATGGCAACGAAAATAAGATTAGGAGGTCGTACTCGCGAGGGAGAACCCCTAATGCATCTTTTATAAGGATGTAAGAAAAAGTAGATACATTACAAAAGATTGATAATAAACGAGGAATCAACTACATACGCTACATTAACTATCCAACCTGCTGCTCGGTTTACTTCCCATAATACGTGTCTGATCTACCAATACTGGAATTTGTTAAGCAGGAGTTGAATGTCCTTTATGATGTTATATATTCGCTATGCATGGGGGGTTCCACACATTCTTAACTGCATTTACTACATATATATACCAGAAGGTTGTCCACTTCTATGATGATGTTGCTTATACCGTATTGGGTGGCTAGGATGATGCCTTTACGATGAAGAGCGAAAGCTTCAGAGATGTTATTGACACAATTGGTTTTGGTGATGACAAACTGAATTAATTAACTAATATGGTTTTGAGTTTTATGTGTATAAGATGCCAGACGAAGGAAGTTCCTAATGGAAAATCCAAGAAGAGTTGAAGTTCTTGAGTTGGAACTCCAAGATAGAAGAGGAAAAGTTCTTGAGGGGGAACTCTAGAAGATGTCTTATTGTATGAGTTTACTATTAGGCATTACGCAAAGGAATAAAAGTGTGATCGGATCTATGGAACTATTCATTGGATCAAGAAGTTGTTTCTGTGGAGCATAGTATTTAATTTGTTCCTTTGTCAAAGAATTATGTTGAGTATGTGCTCTCTCGTCAAGGTAACTGCGTTAAAAGTAAAACTGAATTTGATTAAATCAACTAACATAATAACCAATAACGTGTCCTATCATTTAAGAGTCAAAAATTACGTTATCTTATTAGTTAAGTTAGTTTTAGAATTAAATATAGAAGATAAGATTTCACTACAAAAATGAGGGCATTTTAGAAACGTAAGTTGGAAACAGATTTTCAATATGTTGATAAATAGCAATAAATTATATTTTTTTTGTTGCCTGTTACAAAAGTAGCATCTTATTCATCATAAGATATTTTAGATATCCGGGCTTGAAAACGGATATTTTGGGTCGGGTATCTAAAAAAGGGGAAAAAAACCCATGTTTCAGATATTTGTGGATATCTGAAAATGAAAATTTATGATCTGTATCTGATCCGAAAATTTATGTTATGTATCTGAGCCGAAAATTTTCATATATTCAATCCGAAATATCCGAAAACAAAAAAAAAAATGGATCGACAAGATCGGATATTTATGAGCACCCCTAATCAAATGATGGCAACAAAGTTTTGATTTGTTTATATTGGAGACCAATTGTCTCACTATTTGTTGTTAGATGGCATCAAATTTTCAATTTGTTACCATTTTATTGCAACAAATACTTGCTTTATTGACATCGGAAACAAGTCATTTTACTACTTGTTGCTAGATGACATCATATTTTTTAGTTGTTGCTATTTAAAAACAAACAATGGCGACAACTATTTAATTTGTTGCCATTAGAAACAAGTAATTTTATTATTTGTTGTTAGAACAGGAAAAATAGCAATTAATAATATTTTTTTTGTTGCTTGTTACAAAAGTAACGTCTTATTCATCAAATCATGGCAACAAAGTTTTGATTTGTTTCTAATGGAGACCAATTGTCTCACTATTTTGTTGTTAGATGGCATAAAATTTTTAATTTTTTACCATTTTATTGCAACGAATACTTGCTTTGTTGACATCGGAAACAAGTCATTTTACTTCTTGTTGCTAGATAACATCATATTTTTGATTTATTGCTATTTAGAAACAAACAATGGCAACAACTATTTAATTTGTTGCCATAAAAAACAAGTCATTTATTATTTGTTGTTAATTAGAATATGAACAATTCTTTTAAATTTTTTAAAAATTATAAATTAGAAGATCCTGGAATTAGTTTTAGCAACAAACTCTAACAAGTAATTATTAACATGTTTCTTTTGGCAACAAGTAGTCTTACTAGCTGTTGCCAAAATGGCATCCGATTTTTTGTTTGTTGCCTTTGTAAACAAGTTGTCTTACAAATTGTTGCTAAACAATATGAACATCTTGTATTACCAAAATTTTGAAAAATAAAATAAAATTGTTGGATTAGTTTTTAGTAACAACATATGGCAATTCATATTTAATTTGTTTACATTGGGAACAAGTTATTTTACTATTTATTTCTAGATAACATCAAATTTTCCATTAGTTGCTTTTTAGAAACAAAAAAAAATTATAGTTTGTTGCCATTTTGTCAGAATTGAACTCACGCTCCTATTCTTTTCACCTTATTTTCAGTTATTTAAGTTCAATTAAGTTCACATAAGTTATGGAAAAATAAGTGCTAACCAAGTACATATAAAATAAGTTATTATTTGTTCTAATAAGGCTATGTTTTGTTTAACTTAATTTTGAAAAATTAATTGATAACGAGTTCAGATTAGTTTAAATAAATTCTAATAAGTTTTAATAAGTTGCACTAAGTTCAAATAAGTTACTTCTTATAAGTCATAGCACGTAAGAAAATTAAATTTAATAATTTCAGATAATTTCTAATTAAGTTTAAATGAGTTCGGCGGGTAAGTAAAAGTAAATTAAGATAAGTTCAATTAATAAGTCTAAGCTGGAAAAAACGATCCTTAAGTTCAGTTAAGTTTAAATAATTTCAACTAACTGAAAAACAGGTGATCATAGAATTAATGCACCATTATGATATTATATTATAAGCTTCTCCAAACACATATACAACGTAACTTATCCCAATTTAATAGTTCGGTAATTGCAAAACTTATTTTGAGAAAATAGATATTTTCTGATTCCAACTCACCCGAGCCTATATCCTTGCTTTCCTATCAATCTCTAATTCTGATCTTCCTCCCCCCCCCCCAATATGATATTATGGTGTCGGTATAAATCGAAATTCCGTTATGGTCCAATTCAAATCGGTAATGAATACCTGGGCTTTGCAATATTGGATTGATCACACTTTAACTAATGCTTTTTTCTTATGTAGGCCATGATGGTAAGATGAAAGACCATGCTAACTCGCAGGTCTAATCGGCCAACATTATTACGGGTGAGACTTATTGAAAGGGAGGGGGATACTAAGGGAAACCTCACCCCCAAGGAGCCACTTAATTAGTGGGGTTTTAGTTTATATATTACTCTGTTATCATTTTATGTAGGGTTGTTATCAAAATTATGCATATTTGTTACTAGTTTGAACAAGTAGCTATTAATTAGTTGTATAAAGCTAATAATTGTTAATGATTAAATAGATTTTTTTGTTAAAAAAATTAACTTTTGTGATTGCAAACTGATCTTTAATAGTTATAACTTATAATAATTCAAATATTAGTTTCTTTTTTTCTTATACAAAAAAGGACAAAACCAAATAGAAATTCAAATATTAGTTTGGTGAAGATAACATGGTATTAGTAAGGTTGACAAAGCAAATTGAGGCAAAAAAATGTTGTGTTTAACTTTTTTGTCTTAATTATTAGTTAGGGTGAATTATGATGTTAGATACTGAAATAACGTTATTTTCTTTTACTCGTATTTTGACAATTTAATAGTTTGCGGAAACTCATTTTCAGAATCATTAACTAATGTGTATTTATTTTAGGTAGGTAAGATGAAAGACCAACTGAGTTGACTCCTCTCGCTCACAAGTATAACTAGTCCGCCTTGCAGGTCAAGCTCGTTGGAAGGGAGGGGGATGGTGAGGGAAACCTCACCTCCAAGGAGCCCTTAGTGTCCTATAAAACAACAAAAGGAGCCCCGTGTGGGTTTTAAATTTATATGTTCTTTTGTTGTCATTTTATGCATGGTTGTTATCAATTTAATTATGCATATTTTTATTAGTTTAAACGTATTTGGATATTAGTTTATAAGTTTTATATCCATACTCGTTATCAGTTTATACATATTTCATATCTGCTTATGCAAATTTGTTATCAGTTTATACATATCTTATATCAGTTTATAAATTGATATAAAAAAGTATAAACTGGTATGAAATATGTATTTTACACTAATATAAAATATCTATAAATTGAAATGAATCAAGCATAAAAGAGTAACTATAAAATGATAACAACTCTGCAAGAACTTACAACACATACATGTAAATTAAACTTAGCTTGGGCAGAAGCTCGTCTTATTCACTAAGACTGTCCCAGCAAAAGAGAATTATACACAAACAACAAACATAATTGAAGAGAAAGTACGACAGCAGTTGAAAAGCTAAACTTACCATGTATGTTTACCTTATTTTCAATCCCTATAAGAAAAAAATAAGTTAAGATAGATACGCACAAAGTCTAATGAGGACTAATAAAAGTCTAATAAATTCAAATAAATCTAGTTCAGCAAAAATAAGATTTGACACACTCATTATATAATGTCTAATAAGTTCAAATAAAATCTAATAAGGTCTAATAAATTCAGATGAGTTCATATAAATTCTGATTAGCTAAAAAAAGAGTTGAAAAGAACATAAGAGTAATAAATTTTTTAATTGTATAAAATAGTATAATATTCTACAAGTGTGTTATATTCATTTCATTTTTGCTCACTTAATCTTCAATGAAGTTATCATAACTTATACTCCCTCTCTCCCAGAATGCTCTTTACACTTTCCTTTTTCATCTGTCCCAGAATACTCTTTACACTTCTGTTTTTGGATATGACCCACTATTATTTTAATCTTTCTACCTTTTAACCAATGGCCCACACTATATCTCCTCATAATAAAATAATATCACTCATACTACCTACCAACTCTAACCATTGGCCCACACTATCTCTCCACCAAATAAAATAATACTATTTTTACTACCTACTAACTCCTGGAGGGAGTAGTATGAAATACACCTGAACAAAACATTTCTCATTTCTGAAACCTCATTTCTCCCTAAGTTAAACAAATTCGAAAGAAAAATATAATCGACAGTGGAACCCTCTATGTAGAGGTGTCAGAAACAGATCTGACCGCTGGGTCAACCTGACTTGAACCTGGTTCGACCTGTGAGGGTCAGTCCCCAGACCTGATCGAAACCTGACCAGGGATTACCCAGACCTGACCGACACCCGGTAAGATCATATTCTAACCTGACTACACAGACCCGCATTCAAACTCAAACCCGACCATAACCCAACTCGGTATTAACTCAAAACACGAACAGACCTAGTCAATACCCGATTCAACCCGATTTGTTTATGAATAACCCAAATTCAACTAGAATTCTATTGAACTAGATAAAATAAGATTTGCCTAATTTGATCTGATTTTTAAATCCAACCTATTTAGACGACTAAACCCAATAAAATAACTAAAAATCAATTATTGATCTATATATACATAATCATTTAAAGAAGTCAATTTTATCTTTTACTAAATATATGTCGTTTTTTAAAATTTATACCAATATGACTAACAATTATAATTATGATTAGATTACCTTTAACTATAATACATGCATAAACATAATGATAGTGAATAATTAATAGTAAATTTGTTAAATTATTGTTCTATAATCCAAAGTTCCATACAGAAGACATTAACACCATTTCTGCAGATTAAAAATAAAATAAGATTATGACTATGAAAGAAAAAAAGAAAAAAGAGAACAAGTAAACAACTGGAACGGTTTCCTTCGGTAAGTCTGCATCTTCATCTTCATTTTTCTTATTTTTTTTTTCTTCCATTAGGAGTCTAGATTGAATGGATAATAGTAACAACTATTAAACCAAACTTTGCCGATTCATCTAATTAAAAACTAATTATGTAGTTCCTCTACAAAAATTCATACAATTCAGGACAAAGAAAAAAAAACAGAACAAGTTCCTCCATCTTACTGTCCTTGTTCAATTTCATTTTCCTCCAGAAAACAAAAATTCAATCTCTCACAATTTTCCAAAAATTATAATTTATACCCTTTTACGTTCTTATGATTTTGAAATAATAATATGTGATGAAATGCATTTGCCGAGGTGGTCATTTTCTTCGTCGTCGTCATCATCATCTTCTAATTCTTCACCGTCTTCTCCGTCACCGATTAACGAGAGCCATCAACCATCAGACACAGGAGCCTAAGGAAAGAGCATAGGAGGACAGATAGAGGAAGCAGTGAAGGAGGCAGAAGAAAGAGAGACAAGTTTGGGGCTTAGGGTTTCTAGAACCCCTCAAGGCCGGATGAGTGATGAAGGGGGGGACAAAAACACTTCTTTTATACCCTAATCATGTTAGGGTTTCTAAATCTAATCCCATCCGTTGGATCGAAATCATCAACGGATGAGATTAGATCCCATTATTTTTTTTCCTCTTTTTTGTTTCAAAACTCAATTAATGGTTAGATTTTGATCCTTCTTAAATCAAGGGTTCTAATTCATGATCCATGATATTGTTTTTTAGCCAATAGGAAAAGAGAATGACATAGCACATGGATTGATGACCTAGCACATAATTGGTAATCTTATATTCTTATAATCTTACTAATTCTTGTCTTGGTTTAGTAACTTCTAACTTTAATAATTAGTCAATTATTTATTAATTTGAAAATTTTGGTTATTTTTATTGAATTTATTATGATTAGTGTTTAAGTATAACTATTATTTATTAATAAGCATAATGACCATCATCATCATCATCATCATCATTATTATTATTATTATTATTATTATTATTATTATTATTATTATTATTATTATTATTATTATTATTATTACTCCCTCCGTTTCCTAAAGATCTTCCCTCTTTCCGTTTAAGTGCGTTTCTAAAAGATCTTCCCTCTTTTGCTTTATTCCTTATTTGGCAAAATAAATTTCCCTCTTTACCCTCTCATGTCACTATCATATGGGTCCACAATTACACTTTATTATACTTTATTGCCCTCTCTCTCCTCTATGATCTTACTTTATTATACTTTATTACCCTCTCTCTCCTCTATGGTCTTACTTTATTATAATTTATCCACCCTAGACCCCACATCAATGAATCCTCCTTGGTATCTGTAGGAACAGTAACAAGGAAGATCTTTAGGAACCGGAGGGAGTATTTAATTAGAGTTATGACTTGAGTTTCTAAATTTTAATTAGACTCCTTAGAGCGTTACTTATACAACTATCAGTCTATTACTCAATTAAGTAATAATCTGTAGGAACAGTAACAAGGAAGATCTTTAGGAACCGGAGGGAGTATTTAATTAGAGTTATGACTTGAGTTTCTAAATTTTAATTAGACTCCTTAGAGCGTTACTTATACAACTATCAGTCTATTACTCAATTAAGTAATATAATAGTATAATTATATTTACTTAAGTAAACTTATATGTAGTGTTACATTGACTTAGATTATCGACTTACAATGATACATTTATTGATCTCGTCCAATAACAACTTGTTTCAATCCAAATACATGTTTTTAGTTTCGAAATGCATTTCACATGAATACTATTAGCTAAAATAGTGTATTATTCGTGAATTAACTTATAATCTATATTGATACAATCATTGATCTTATCTAGTAACAACTTAATTCAATTATCTTGGAACAAGTTAGTGAGTTACTGAGTTGGTATAAGTCTAGGTGAGTAACTGATTAAATGCTAAGTTAACATATGGTTGTTAACACGTTACTAACTAGTAAGTATACTTGTTAACTTATTGACTTATGGTTGTTATGTTTACTATCATTTATATAAAATGTTGTTATGTTTATTATTATTATTGTACAACATAAGAACTTTCGTTATAATCATTTAAGCCTCATATGAAACGTTGTTATAAACATATGATTGTCATTTATTATAATATTATAACATATCAAGAGTCATGTACTAATTTATAATCAATATAGTATTATAATGGTTTTACAATTATTTTAATACCAATGTACTATTACAATGATTAAACATATTGAGAAAATAGTTTGCTTATACTTTTGTCATATATAGTCACAACATAATACATATATACCGCGTTATGTTTGTTATTGTTATTGCTATTATTAGCATTGTTGCTACTATTAGAACATATGAGGAATTGTTCTACTCCTTTACTCATTAGAGTGGTTTTACGCAGTTGATTAGTCGAAATAAGAGTTGACTAAGAGAATACACTAAACATCATGATAAACAAATATAGTGTTTTTATTAGTTTTTCGTTATCATCCATATATTTATCGTACACAAACATGTATATATATGTCGATCTTAATACTTCTATTAATATGATTCGTTTACAAAATCCATAACAAAATCAAGATGGCCCGATCAAGAGTTACCCGAAGTTGAATTGACGTTCAATAGCGAATGGACCCGATGTTCCACAATGATCGAACTAAGGTCATTACTAATTCAACCCGAGTACACTTGACTCTATCCAATCGTACATGAAATCTAAATACGACCTGCGCAAACCCGGCAAAAAAATGTCAACGGGCGATCATACCCGAAAATGGATCGACTTGTAAATGGAACGCTCAGACCTGTCTGGCACCCAGGAATCCCATGATTCAAATGTGTTCGACCCAGTTGAACAAAACATGACCAATCATGACTCGGGGCACCGACAATCGAATCCCGACTTTGTCCGGTCCGACCTGGTTCGCCGTGGGTATACCCAGAACCTATTTGAGAACCTGTTTTGACACCTCTACCTCTATGGAGATCCCTAATGAATTTCCAAGTCTAAAAGATCAAACATTATATCTTTCATCCAATTTTCCTATACTTAATTGACTTTTATCTAATTTGTCTAGTACAAAAAAAAAAAGGGCGGAAATTAGTTCTAAAATTCTCACATTGCCGCGAAACTACAGAAGAACCCATTCAAAATTTCAAACACCCTCAACTCTCTCCCCTTTTTTATAAAAAAAAACTTCCTCAACTCTCTCAACTGATCTTCCGAGTCACCACTGCGGCACTCCGTCAACTCCTTCATCTTCTCATCATTGCCTGCGAAACGACTCATCAATAGCTATTCTTCTCGTCTATTGAACTGGTGGTAATTCTTCTCCTTACTCATAGACTCACTTTTATTGATTAACTTGTGGTTCCTGATCTCATATATCTGAATTGGTGTTTGTTCATAGCATAGCACTGTAGTGGACGCTTATCTCTGGTCGGAACTCTGTATCTTATACTTAGAAATCGAAGTCGTACTTGATAAGGTCATTATCCTTCCACACTCTCTCTTCCTGCGCATTTGACTTTCATTTACGGTTTCTATATTTCATCTTGCTAACTGAATTGGATATCTACGCACTAGATTCGTTTTTGGTCTTTTTTTCTTTTTCTTTTACTTTAGAGTTTAGAGTATCAATTATTTATAAATTAAAATTGAACTTTGAGTTTGAAGGTTGGGATGCTAACTCAATTGAAGGTTTTAGAAGAAAACGACAATCTCATGGCTATTTTATTGGAGTACTAAATTCCAATTATGCATTTTGGCTTGTGATCTTGGTTATAGAGTATCATAGTGTGAAAGTGAGGAAGCTAATAAGCTTGAGATTTTCAGTATACAACAGTAGCCATTTATACAACCTAGAAGCTTAGAGATAAGTACACCTACAGTATGAGTAACTACAAAAGATCATTACGTTGACTGAAATACATATCTTTAGTATAACAAACTAAGATAGAAAGTATCTTCAGCTAGAGAACATGGATTATAACAATAAGAAGATAAGTAAAACTATCGTTTATCTTCAATACATAGCAGCATTTGTTCATTAAAAAAAGAAATATAAAAGAAGGAATTTCTGCTATCTATGCAATATCTTGGTTATGGAGTGTCATTGCAGCTTTTGTTGGTTATGAAGTATCATAGCAGGATAAAGAGTTGCTTTGTATAAGATGCATTTTGGATCATGATCTTGGTAGCTAGCAATTCTATTTGAGCTTCTTGTTGCATTGTCTTATGTTTTATCTGAATGTGTGAGATAAAGTTCAACATGTGTGCTAGCATCACCTGCTTAATTTTATTTGTATCTATTTTTTGTTTAATTTTTTGCCTAACACTATGGGTTTACTCTTTTAGTTAAGGGACCTTATATTTATTCTAAATGAAAATTAAATTTTGAAGTGAATGTGTAGTATCATGAGGGTAAGGGCCAATCGAGAATAGATGTATAAAAGGTAAGAGGGAAACTATCTTAGCCCAACCTTTGCTAACAAGGTTGATGAATTCATTACATATGCTACCACCTAAGATGATGTTATAAATGATATGATGAAATGTCCATGTGCCAAGTGTTGAAAAATTCCATATGAAAATGATTTAGAGATCGTTAAGGTGAGTACTTTTGTAATATAATGTAGTGATAGTTTTTTTAAGAACAGAATAGTATTGAGTTTTATTTACATATCTTCACCCTTTGTTAGGATAATTTTTCAGAACAAGAAATCAGTTAGCTTGGACAACGAGAATCGTAAAACAGAGGAATAATTATTTTAGAAACTTTGGATGAATGGTAAACTGGAAAGGCATGTCGTCTTGGGAGTGTTGTTCACAACTACTATGTGAAAACACATAACGAGCCAAGTTCGAAGAAAGAGCGAAATGAGCTAGACATCCAAAAATTTGAAGCAAACAAAGGAGTTTGAATAGACAAAAGCAGCTCGATGAAAGAACAAAAATGCTTATGAGACAAGTGCTATGAGGACTACACAAGGTCAAGTTCTTTACCTGATAGGTTCTTAGAGTAAACTTTGATGTATACTATATAATTTTGATGGGATAAAACCTGTTATTTAGGATATGAATAGACTTTCAATGAAAGTTTTCATTATTTGTTATGATTATTGTACTAAATTTTTTTATTTTGATTTTTATTTTGTGTTTGAGAATCTAAAATTGGCGGAAAAAGGCAGGTAAAAATGTAAACAAAAAAAACCAAATTTTGTTGCTAGATTTGGCAACCTAACAAAGTATTTGTTGCATATTTTAACGGTGGATTTAGGAACTAAAATAAATAATCGTTGCCACTATTTGCAACCGAAATATATAATTTGTTGCCACTATTAAAAACTAAAATAAGTGGAGTATTTCGTTCCTGTTTTCAGAACACGTATTGCAACCATTAACAATAATTTGTTGCCACTGTTAGCAACCATTGTTATTAATATGTTGCTATTTCAGCAACCAATATTAATAAGTTGTTGATATTATTAGCAACCAATGTGAATAATTTGTTCTTAATTTTAGAAATCAAACCTATAATTTGCTGCCACTTTCAGCAACAATTATTTATAATTTGTTGCTAGAGTTGGCAACAGATGCACCCAACACAACAACCAATATGGCTACCATATTTGAATTGATGCAAGACGACAACAAAATTGTTTTGAATTTAGTAGCCAAACTCACATGGAAACAAGCCCTTTTAGAAACTACTTCCTCCGTAACATAAAGATTGCAACATTTGCCATTTTGGGCCGTTTTACAAAAAATGCAACAATTTTGAACTTACTAAATTTAGTAAAAAAAATTCAATTTATTTACAACAATGCCATTACTTAAAAATCTTAAATTATCATTACCTCTCCCTAACCCACATTACATTTCTAAACTAAATACACCCACCCCTTAATGATTCCCACCAAAATTAATCATCTAACCTACCAACACCTCCTAAAATCAGAAATGAAACCCATCCCTTCAACTACCCTCATCCCACATTTAAGATCATCAATTAATTTTCCCCAACTTCCCATAGCAGAACCCTAAAAAATCTTCCCCCTTTTAACACCCCAAAAATCTGAAAAATGGGGAACCCTAAAAAAATTCGTCTTCTCTTCTCCCTCAGTAGGCGAATTCTCTATCTCCTTCTCCTTTCCATCGAACAATTTTGTTGTTTCTCCAAAATTGTCGCCAAAAATGGTGAACCTTCAGCCGCTTCGAACAGTGCATGCAATGGAAAGAAATCCTGGTAGGAAGCAGCTGTTGAATCTCTGTATTCAACTTCTTGAAGCATCGCATTTTGCGCACTTCACTCGCCTTTACGAAAGTGGCGAGGCTGCAGAACGCTTGAGTCCCGAAGCGGTTGCGGCTTTGGGTGTTGCCGTTCAAAGCGTTAAAGAAGCGAAGAAGTTTGAGCGGAGTGTGGTTTGCGGATTACCTGCGGTGGGTAAGTCTGAATTTAAGTTTAGGGAACGCAGTTCTGGAGGAAAAGGAAAGAAAGCGAAAGTTGAGTCCCCAAAACCGCCGCACACTAGGTTTTCTAAGTGTTCGTACTTGAGGAAAACAAGAGGGGTTGGGGTGAAAATTGCTAAACCGTCTTCACCGGTTAAGGAGGAGGAAAAGGATAAAATGAGAGACTCAAGTGACGATTCCTCCATTCAAATTCTGGGTTCTACGGGAACATCTGATTCTGTTGCTTCTGATTCTGATGGTTATGGAGGTCATGTTCCTGTTTATATTATGTCATCTGATTCTGAGTCCCCTAACAAACCAGAGACCATCTGATTTACTTTGGCAGAGGAACCCAGCTAAGTTTAAGGCTGATCTCTAATTTTTGTCTTGTTTTTTTGTTGGTTTTTTTGTGAATTCTTGTTTCAAATATTTGCATGCTGGTTGTCATATGTTGCCTTGTTTCAAAAATTTGCATGCTGGTTTTTTTTGGGTTGTTGTGTGCTTACTTATAAATTCTGTTGGATACATATATGTTGGTGTTGGATTTTTGTGTGGGTGCTGGATTTGTAGTGGTGATGTTGTTGGATAAACTTGTGTAGGTGTTGGATAGGATTGGAGGATGGACTTCGTTGGCTATTGGATTCATTTGGGTTCCTATTGGATTATTATTGGTTCTTGCTGTTGCCTTTTTGTTGTGACTGTTGGTTTCTATTGGTGTGTTGAATCTATTGTCATCTGTTGCTGTTGGGGTTTGATTTAATGTTCTGACTTTTGCTAAAATTCCCTGTCCATTTGAATGAGTCCCTGCCCTTTGAGTTGGAGAAGTCATTGTTGGATGATGTTGTTTGTGTGTGCATGTAAGAATACAACCTCGATGACCATAGGGAGAGGTTTTGCACTTGGGTGTCCCTGTCCCTTTTGTTGGTTTGAGTCCTTTATGTGTTAATGTCCAAGTGATGAAGGGACTCAACACAATTGGTTATGATGTTTGAATTGCTCCGTTTAAGACAATGGACCTATGCTGGTGTTACACCATTGACATTAGTCCTTGTGTTTGAACGTTGAGGTAACAAACATCATAAACTTCTTTGTGACAACCCTAAACTCGATGGACCTAAAAATTTGTCAAATGATAAGACTTATGAAAACAGAAAGCTTGCATGTAATATGATTATAACAACACATTATTTTCCAACCATTGAGTCCCAATAAGAAGTGGCCAACATTGACATAAGATAACTTCCATTAAAGTTAAGTTTTTACATTTAGGATCACCAAAATAAGTGCAACAAGTGACTGCCATTACATAAATACAAAAAAGGACCTTCTAACCACTGCAGTTAACTTCACAAAAAGAAATGTTGAACTAGAAGGCTTAAAATGTAGGTAAGTGAACAAAATGGGGCTTACACATTTTAGCTTAACCTTCATCATAAGTGGTTAACAGGGACAGTCATGTTCATGCTTCATTTAATCTGCATCAACTTCTATGTCTTCTTCCATTGCTTCTGAAAAATCAGTTGTGACAACATTAAGATATGCAACAGCCTCATCAATGACTTCTTGTTCAACTTCAACATTCTCCTTTAGTAATCCCAACCTTTCCAACCTAGCCTTCCCCACATGTGGATTCTTGTAGTTGTTCCCTCCCTTGACCTTGAGAGCTTCTACCATTACATGTTGTAAATGAATCCATGTGTACCTAATCAGATTGGGATCAAAGTTTACAAAGGCTAGGTTGACTTGGTCAATCAACTCATCCACATTTTTAGGAAATGATTGGTATTGCAAACTTTGGAAAGCCCTAAAAAGAGCTAAATCTAGGATGTTGAAATTAGGAGACTGTGGTGGTTGGAAAATAAGGTGAATGTTAAACCCATTTTAGCTTCTTTGCATTTCTAAATTCTGCATCATCATCACTTAGGTGTGGCCTTGCATTGCCCTGTTGAATGAAGATGTCCCTGCACATCCCTTCTGGCCATTTATTCATGATGCTTGGTAGCACATTCCTGATCAGCATATCTCTGATGACAGCCTTTGTAACATTTTGTATTGCCTTGGTCTCAAGTGTTCCAGCTTCTCTGTTTTTGCTTCTCTTCTTTGCTCTTTGCCTGAACACAAATGGGAATATTTCAAATTTCCCATCATGTACAATCACACCATGTTCATTAAACAAGGGCCTTGATGTAACACCCATGAACATTGCCTTGATCCTGTACCTTTTTGACATGCATACTTTGTAAGGATCAATTTCGATGGTGGTAACGAGATAAAACCTTCTCTTGTCAGGGTTTAAGTAAAACCATTTTTCATCAATATGAACAATGTTGTTCATAGGGATGAAGCATGGCTTGCAACCCTCTGTTGCATAGTCAATGTGCTTGAGTACCCATTGCATTCTCTCTATCTTATGCTTGTCTGTCACTGCTGGATGGTTATTGCTTGTGTGGACCCTTAGCTTTCCTGCCTTCAGCAGCCTGAAAATCTTCATGTGTGAGCACTTTAAGTACCCTGCGTATGCTCTGTAAGTACACCTCGGATGAAGGGGGTTGATTGTAGCCAATCCTCGAAACTTGTTGTGCTTTCCTCCCCGACTTGCCCTTTTTTTTAACTAACATCAATGGCTTCTCCTCTTGCTCTTTGTTTTTCTCGCTTCTTTGAAAATTCTGGATATTGTACTTTTATGCACACCAATTTGTTTAGCAACCCATGAAATTTTCCCCATGGTAACTTTCCATTTTCCATCATACCTAGGAGTTGAAAACCGATGTAACCTCTTTGATTTGTTTGTTAGATTACTAAATTTCTTCCTTATAAATGCATTGACCCACATTTCTTCTTCTTCGTAGGTGTAGGTGCTCCTAACCCTTCTTCATCAAGTAGTTGATCTATTCCAAAGAATGCATCTGCTTCATCCATTTTGGCTATTTTTTGTGTTGCTAGGATGAAGGTGCTACTAATGCTGCTGGTTTTTTTTGGGTTGCAAGAAGATGAAGAAGATATACAAGGCCGATGACGCGAACTAGGGCCGACGATGAGAACAGGGCTGCGGATTTGAAGGGGCATGAATTCGACGGGGTGGGGGAGGGAGGATTCGACGGGGGGTGGGGAGGGTGGGGGTGAGGGGGGTGTCGACTAGGTGGGGGGTGTCGACGGGGTGAGGGAGGGAGGGGGGCGGGGGGCGGGGGGGGGGGGGGGCTGGGGTGGTGGGAGGGTGGGGGAGGGGTGGTTAGGGTTGGGCTTAGGGTTAGGGTTAGGATTAGGGTTAGGATTAGAGGTTAATTAGGGTTTAAAATAGAAAATTAGGGTTAATAACTAACGGTTGTTAACGCCGTTAGTCATTAAGGGTATTTGAGGGTACCACGTGAATTATTATGAAACTTAGGGGTACCCTGTGTATTTTGAAAAGTTGTAAGGTACCACGTGAATTTTTTGAAAACTCGGGGGTACTTGGTGAAAAAACCGCAGATTTAATTATTAGTTACATGCACTGATATAGTTATGTTTTATTTGTATTAATGAAATTGATGAACTTCTCGAATATACCTATATTCTAAACAAAGTTAACTAGGTTTGACATGATAAACGCTTAATATTTATATTAGTGAAAATTGATGGTCAAAATTTTCGAACTTTGAAAAACAAAATAGTGTAATTTAGAGGAAATCAAGGTCATATATATGAAAAGATGATGCGATGATATAGAGTCGCTAAGCTCGACAGTCAAATCAAGCTTGCCTAACACTAAAAGTGCCTATGCTTATTTTTCTCTAATCTTAATGTAGGAGTCCAAAAGTCAAAGCATTTCATACAGATGGATGTCATGAACGACAAAGGAACACAAGTATAAGTAACCACGGTTATATTTGTGCCTCAATTTTGTGTGGAAGATGCAGAGAAGTTGATTTCTATGATGTTTGCAAGGGAGAGGTAGGTGGTGTTGTACCAACGGTTGATCTGTATTTATATGCAATATCATGTTCTAAATGCCAAAAATCGAGTAAATTGGCACTACGGGCTTTTGACGAGGCAATGAATGACAAGGTTTTGGTCATATCTATGTCTCTTGGAGATATTAAACCATACTACTATACTAGTCTAGATCCCAAGGATGACGAACTTGGCCAGAAGATGCTTGAAGCATTCAAAGCGAACATACTCACATGTGTACCGGCTGGCAATTGGGGTCCAGAGGAAGGATCAATGTTAAATGGCTCGCCGTGGTGTTTAACTGTGGGTGCATGCACAACTGGTCAAACTCTGGTATCAACAATAGAGATTGGCACTAAAAGGGAAATTCCAAGGGACAAGATATTGAAGATTGAGATTGATCACAGGGGAGAAGAGATCAAAATACTAGACATAATGCAGGTGACAATCTTTTTAACCGTATTACAACTTTCAATTGTTTTACTACCAAGTACCACTTGAGATATTTAATCATTATCATATTTGTTGTTTAGGGTGGTTCACTAGATATAATTGAGGAGGGCTTTCATGAGTTGAGGTAATTGCTCAAAACTTAAGACCAATCTTGCTTTTTTTATTGTTTCAAAGTCAATCATAACTCTTAGTCTTCGGAGCAATTATATGGTGTTTAATGTATGAGACTCTTTTTTATTTTTATAGGTTTCAAAGCAAATCAGAGGGACAAGAAAGTATAATATTCTATCATACTGAGGATGATTCGTATCACTTGGCTGTATCTGAGAGATGTCACAGTTTACGTGTGATACGGTTGAAAATTTGTCAAAAACCTTTTGCGGCTATTAGTAAGGAGGAATCCGATCGATTATGGGATTTGAGGACCAATTTCATGTAAGTAAAATGTTATTTGATTTGAATTAATTATAATTTCATGTAAGTAAAATGATCTGGAATTTCAGTACTTGAAATCGTGCAAAATAATTTCTCCAAATGCTACAGTATAGAATGCAAAGCAAATTACAAATTGGATTATAGTAAACTACAATACAATCAATGTAACGTCTAACGTCTCAAATATTTTTAGCCTCCATAAGAAAGTGACTGATTGAGATTTGAGAACACCCCCTATGAGTATGACAAACAAAGTTTTTGTTCTTTTGCTTTACAAGTTCTTGACTTACATGTAACATGAACTTAATAAGTATTGTTTTGGTTGTTTTAAAGGTCTGTATTACAACTATGAAATTGTGGGATGAATACCCCATGAAATGCTCTTTGAAGGGTTGGATTTTCGTCAGCCTCCCTCCTATATATTTTCGAGGACCTTACTTCTACTCAAGATATGAGATCATTCATATATTCACCCTAATAAGTTGTGCTAAATATGAATAGGCCTCTCTATGCAAGAATATCTAGGAGTAAATTTTGCCAGGACGAACGTGGTGTTTATGTAGCATACTTTTCGGGCAGAGGGCCTTCATATATGTATCCAGAAATCATTAAGGTACTGTATATGTTATGCTTGTTCTTATAATAGGACTACATGTTTGATTTGTACTTCGTTTATTGAGATACTAAAATATTAGGATATTAAATAACTGTGCAGCCAGATTTGGTGGCTCCGGGTTATGCTATATTAGCTTCACATCCCCCAGACATTCCTCTTTTGAAATCAAGTAAGTGGGGACATATACGTAACGACCAATCGATCTTGTCCGGAACATCTATGTCAACTCCTCATGTAGCTGGGTTAGCTTCGATCATACGCTCTCTCCGTCCTCTATGGAATCCCTCCATCATAAAATCTGCAATGATGACCACAGGTAAATTAACTTTTTCTAATATATGAAAGAAAAATTAGTATGTAAGTGAAGTATTAAATAATACTTGAATCTTAAACGCTTATCAATATTGATTTTGTAGCATTGAGATATCCACATAATGGTCTTCACGGCCCGTTTGGTAGTCGTTAATAAATTGCGGTAATGGGAATGAATTTTAAGTGTAGCCTACAAGGGAAGCACCCTTAAAATCTCCATGAGGAGGCAATTTCAATCCCCAAGTTTGTGTTTTTTCTCCATGGGAAAGCAAACTCACCCCTAATTTTCATTACCACTCATTACCACCTAACAAGGTGGTATTGGATGGGAATGAAAATTCAAGAAGAAAAATAGACACTATAGAATAAATTACCATTACTATAGGAATGAACCATGATTTTCTTCACAAAATTACATACAAATTCATTGCCATTACCATCATTTATAACCAACTACCAAACGGGCCATCAAGGAAATGAATTCAGTTTTGGTGCCGGTTTGGTACAATTAGAGAAGGCTTTAAATCCTGGATTGGTATATGAAGAGCACTGGAGAAATTATGAAGCATATATTAAGGGAAAAGTAAAGGTCCACGACTTGAATCTCCCTTCATTTGCGGCTTGTTTTGGACATTCTCACATACTGTGTCAACGAACATTTCATCGGGAGTTAACCAATATTGGAGATGAAGATGCTACCTACGTAGCTCGTATAGAATATTATAGCAAATCTTTGGACGAAAACGTTGAGATAAAAGTGGAGCCCAACAAACTGAAATTCGCGAAAGAAGAGAAAAAGAAATTTACAATGAAGGTAAAGTTGTGTCCTCGGCCGGAAGGATATGTATCTGCAGCTCTAATCTGGGTACACCATGGTAGTGGCTGTGAAGTTGCAAGTCCTATTCATTTATATTTTCGGAGTCAATACAATAGACGAGTGGATTATGGAAAGACTGAATAGAAGACCTCGTATTTTGTCAAACCTCCTTAGGTTGTATTCATTTACTTGTTAGACAAATTGGCTAGTAATATCTATATTCTATGGAAACAAAGAACTACCCAGGTCCCAGTATATTATCTACTCGCACCAAGTATATTCCGTCATTTTGTACCAATTCTGCGCTACCTTTGATTCGTAGGCTAATCTCATTTTTAGATAAGGTGTGTTGGCTTTTTGGGTAACTTTTATTTCACATTCACTTTAGGTTCTTTCATATGATAAAACGAGCCTCAATTGATATATGCCTTGAATTATATGGCTTTAGGATTAACCAAGCACGAGGGTCTTGTTTCCCTGTGAGCGAATCAAGGTGCAGGGGTGAAACACCCTGTGGGTGCATGGGGGTAACCCCCCGAAACTTTTCGGTATATGTTGTTTAATATATCTGTTTAGGTTAATCAGTCGGGTACTATATAAACCCTATAATTAACTTGTGCCTCCCTATTCTATAATCTGTATTCTCTAGCCTAAACCTAATAGAATCAGTCTCCCCGCCGTTGTAGGTGTGGTTTTGTCTTCGCCTACGCGGGATGAGCGTGTATTTGACTACTTCATTGTAAACTGTTTTGAATTGAAAGAAGTCGCCAATAAGTCTTTAAAAGAAGACTCATAAGCCTAATTGGATATTGGAAAATCATAGGGATAAATTAGGAACTTATCCAATGAAGATTTCCCAGTCATGACTCTATTAATAGTTAATGAACCATAGATGGAGTTCGGGGTGAGGATACGTACACGACCATCACATTCGCCCATTGCTGGCATCTACTATATATCGATACATGTCAAGTTTTATGCAAATGAATAACCAGATAATATTTTCAAATACCCTTAAAATATTAGTCTAAATTGGTTGATTAAACACATCAAAAAGACTATTTTTAGTGACATGTTATAGCAATCAAAATTACAGGGTTCCTAATAGGTTGTCCAAATTATCTGATTAATATTAGAACAATTATTTAGGTCTTGATTAGCAATAATAATTATGTTGGTGATGAAACCATGAGCAGGACAATCATACAAAATATATAAGAAAAATAAGAAAGAAAGAGATGTTAGAATGTACAAAAGAACGGATTTTTATTAAGGATCTACATCATGAAAAAGATCGTTAATAACTTCATTAAATAAATAAGAAAAATTTAAGGACCCTCAGGAATATACCAGTGTGGTTTGGTCTGGAGGGAATAACAACGTTCGGGAAGAGCAATCGTGAAGCCTTTAAACGAATGCTTGTGAAGATCAATCAATGTATTTGTAGATTTGTAAATATATGTTTGTGTGTTTGTAAATGTGAAAGTGTGAGAGTTTTGAGAGAATTCGCAAGTATTCGATTGTATAAAGCGTTTGTGTGAAAAGTGTTTTTTTCCAGATCTGGGAAATCACGGCTTATTTATAGCAAAATATTAAAAAAAAAAAGATAGAAAACCAAACTGCGCGTCACACAAAGAGTGCGCTAGGCGCATGACTCTACGTGACGCACAGAACCACATGTCAGGCGCAGATTGATACGCTTGACGTGACACATCCAATGCGCCATGTGCACGTGGCGTGCCAGGCGCATCCCTGCGTCAGACACGCTTTGACAATCTTTTTCTTAAACGCATTTTTAAATGATTTTCTTCTTTCCTTTAAATCCGGAAATCAACTTTACGAGATAAAAGCTTATTTCAATTTTAAAAATATCTTTGAAAATATTTATTTGTTTCTGAAAATATTTATTTAAAATAATGAATAAAAATAATTAATTATCATGAATAATTAATTGGGCTTTAAAATAGGATTTTGGATCTTTATTGCAAATAAATAAGCTTTACTCTTTTAAAATAGTTTTGGACCTGGTTGTTCGGACTGCTCACCCCTTGGGTCGAACCGATTAAGACCGCGGTATGTTTCATCATTGAGTCCTTAAATGGAGAGACACGATTATGTGTCTACATCCGTATGGACGTAGCTAACACATTGTTAATGAATTATGTTAAATTCTCGTGTGGATTGTTTTTTAATTATTTATTGTCTTATTGCTTTCATTACAACAACCCCTTTTCTTAGGAATACTTTTCATGTTTAATTATCTGTGTAACCCCACAAATAACCTAACATAACGAATGTTTTTAGGCATTACCCCCTCAGTTTTCATGTACTCTAGCCATCTCCTCGCTTGGTATGAGTTCACATGATAAAAAACACAAAGTCTTAAGCGTAATTGTTACCCAATAATTTATTGTGTAACAAAATATTCACACGTGTGAATGACCCTTGCTTGCACTTGCTAATTTGCTAGAACTCTCCCTCTCCTAATACTCACTCGGCACTACTGTTAGGATTAGCAGGGGTATCCTATTCCACCTCCCTCCACACCACCATACCACCACCATGAGCAACACTTTCCAAGGTACTTTTGTAGGAACAAAAACTGGTAACGAAATTGACAGACTTAACTTACAACCGTGGCGTGAAAAGATCACTGCCCTAAAGTTGAATTTGCCCCGCAACAACACACGGACTCACAAAGAATCAACCTCCCGGGGATACACGGCCTCTCGCCTTTCCGGTGTTGACGAGAAAAACAGATTGAGAACGCTCTTGAATACGCCCGGAATATTGGAGGAAGGAAGAGAGGAGAAGTGAATGTGTTTCACGTGTTTCGAGAATACCGTAACACCGGTATTTATAGAGGCAAAGCAAACCCGGACGAAATCGAACGTGGCTGAAATCGTGGGAAAAACGGTCACATAATGGGAAGAGACATGGCCGAAAAACAGGAGAGTGATTAAGAGAGAAAACGGCATTAAAAGAGAGATTAAAGGGAAAAACGGTAACTTAAGACTGATTAAAAAACGGTCAAAAAATGCCAACATAATTCTGACCCAAAACTATAGTTAAGTTAAGTTTATTCCCCAAAGCCCAAAGCCCAAAGCCCAAGGCCCAAGGCCCTGGCCCGGTCCGGGCGGGCGGCGGCGGCGCGCGCGTGTGGTATCCACACCTCACCACATACCCACTAAAAGCCTCATTGCTACTCAACTCAAAGGGTAGAGGAAGAGTAATAGTTTATAAACCTTACTCTTCCCTCATATTCTTTCAATGTGGGACAATAGGAAAAGATGACTCTTCATATTCTTTTGAAGCAAACTTAAAGTTTATATTTAAAAACCCCAACAATCCCCCACATGATTCAAAAGAACAAAACAGAAAGAAACAGGGCTGAAAAAGATGATCTGGGCAATAGATATTAGGTTTTGAAGTATCAATGTCTTATGGACTTGAATTGACACTTAGTGCATACAAGTATGTCTTACTGTCATAAAAGGTAGATTTCTCTTTGAACCTTTCATGAGGTTAGCAAACCATAGATGCGCACTCAACCTTTTTCAAATCAAGAAACGTTCTCGCAATTGTAATATTAGTGCCCCATAATTAACCTGGATTCTCATGAATGCTCTAGAGAGTCTAAGCCTTTTGACTCTCATAGGGGATTGGGCGTAACCCCCACATTCACATAGGTAAGTTCATCAAGTTTGTACTGTCACAAACCACCTTAAGTAAGGCTATGAACTTATTAAGAGCTATAAGCTCAACCTCACACATATAACAGTATAATGAAATAAAATACTACATCACTTTTTATTACTAGGAATGGTAGTAGTATTAACAACTTGAGTTATTTTGTGATTTCGTTTGACCCTTTGAACTTAGGAATTCCTAAGAAGGGTATCCACCACAATTCACTCCACAATAGGCTTTAAACCCATTCCTTGTCTCGACTCCAAGCACCATTTTTCTACAAAGGCCTTTGGTAAGAGGATCGGCAATATTCCTCTCTGACTTTACATACTCGAGTGATAACACATTATTTTTAACTAAATTTCTAACTATAGCATGCCTTAAGCGAATATGCCTTCTCTTGCCGTTATAGGCTTGATTATTCGCTACTCCAATTGCTGCTTGCGAGTCACACCGCATAGAAACTGATGGAGCTGGCTTCCCCCACAATGGAATATCAGCGAAGCAAACTCCTTATCCATTCGGCTTCTTGACCGCCAATTCTAAAGCAATAAATTCAGATTCCATGGTAGATTTGGCAATACATGTTTGCTTTGATGATTTCCATGATATAGCTCCACTAGCAAGAGTAAAAACATAACCGCTAGTAGATTGAATTTCATCATTATCCGACACCCAATTGGCATCACAAAATCCTTCAAGGACACAAGGTGTCCTTTGATAATGTAGACCCCAATTGATAGTGCCTTTTAAATACTTCAACAATCTAATCAAGGCAACCCAATGCTCTCGATTAGGACTGTGAGTATACCGCTCAATCTACTAACAAGATAAGCTATATCAGGTCTAGTATAATTCATCAAGAACATTACACTACCAATTATTTTCGCATATTGTTCTTGGGATATACTATCACCTTTATTCTTTTTCAAATGAATACTAGAATCATATGGGGTTTTCACGGGAATGCAATCAAATTGATCAAACTTCTTCAATATTTTCTCAACATAATGAGATTGATTTAAAGATATCCCATATGATGTTCTAGTAATCTTTATTCCAAGAATAACATCAGCCTCTCCTAAATCCTTCATCTCAAAACAAGAATTTAGGAAACTCTTAGTTGCATTTACTACATCTATATTGGTCCCAAAGATTAACATATCATCCACATATAGACATATGAAAACACAACCAAGCTCATCAACTTTGGAATAAACACAAGCATCGGAATCATTTACCAAAAAATCATTTGAAGTAATAGTTTGATGAAATTTATCATACCATTGTTTTGGTGCTTGTTTTAATCCATACAAAGATCTAATAAGCTTGCATACCCCTGTCCTCTTGACCGGGGAACCTCACATCCTTCAGGGTTGCTTCATATAGATCTCCTCATTTAACTCACCATTCAAAAATACAGTTTTCACATCCATTTGATGCACAATCAAATCATGAATAGATGCAAGTGCAATTAACGCTCTAATGGTGGCTACCTTGGTCACAGGAGAATAAGTATCAAAAAAGTCTAAACCGTGTTTTTGGCGATGCCCTCCAACTACAAGTCTAGCCTTATATTTGTCTAAAGACCCATCAAAGCTTACATTTCTTTGTAAAAATCCATCTACTACTTAGGGCCTTACAACCTGTAGGAAGGTCTCGACAAAATCCAAGTATTATTACTCATAATAGACTCAATTTCACCGTTAATAGCCTCTAACCAAAAACTTGAATCTACAGATTTCATGGCCTCAAGCATAGGTTCTTGGGTTCTCTTCCAATACAAGTACATTGACATCTTGCTCATCTAAACACTCTTTTTCAGCTAGAAAGGTAGTAATAAAGTCGGGTCCGAAACTAGACTCAATTCTAGCTCTCTTACTCCTTCTAGGTTCTAAAGTCTCACTAGATGATGCAATATCATGATGCAAAGTAGAAGAAGATGCAAAGCAGCAAGTATGATGATATACTAACTTTCATAGGAAAAACATGCTCAAAGAATTCAACATCCCTTGACTCTCTAATAGGACCAAAACCGGAAGCATCCTTAAGAATGAGTCTATATGCAGCACCGTTAGAAGCATAACCAATAAAGATACCATCTACAGTCTTAGGTCCAATCTTACTCCTTTGAAAGTCGGAGAAGACCAATCTTACCCAAACACCCCCACACTTTGAGGTAACCCAAATTAGGCTTGAAGCCTTTCCACAATTCATAGGGAGTCTTATCTAACTTCTTATGGGGAACTCGATTAAGAACATAGCAAGCGGATAAAATAGCCTCACCCCACATGTTATTAGGCATACCCGAACTAATAAGCATTGCATTCATCATATCCTTAAGAGTCCTATTTTTCCGCTCGACTATTCCATTTTGCTCGGGTGTATAGGGAGCCGTAACCTCATGAATAATCCCATTAGACTCACAAAATTTCTTAAGGGAAACTCCATCATACTCCCCACCCCTATCCGATCTCACCCTTTTAATCTTAAGATCCAATTGGTTCTCAACTTCGGCTTTATAAATTAGGAATTTTTCTTCAAGCCTCATCCTTAGAACTCAATAAATAAACCTTAGTATAACGTGAAAAGTCATCAACAAATGTAATATAATACTTCTTTCCTCCCCTACTCATGGAACTCTTAAAGTCACCTAAGTCACTATGGACTAACTCTAATAAAGTAGAGGAACGGGATACATTTTTATTGAATGCTTTCTTAGGGTGCTTAGCTTCTACACATACTTCACATTTCTCAAACGATGTATTGCTAAAGTCGGGAATAAGACTAAGTTGTTTAAGTCTTTTAACGGATGCAACATTCACATGACCTAGTCTAGAATGCCATAAAGAAACAGGACTTCAACAATATAAACGGAAGCATGAGAGTTCTTATTATCAATTACAACATCCAAAACAAAAAGTCCAAAGCATTACAAAAGCCTTTACCCACAAAAACACCATTTCTCGGTTAATACAAGTTTATCGATTCAAAAGCTAACTTAATTCCAACTTTGTTTAAAAGAGAACCGAGAAATGAGGTTTCGCGGATGTCGGGAACATGCAAAACATTCGCAAAGCAATGGTTTTCCCGGAAGTTAATTTCGGGAAAACCTTTCCTTTGCCTAGAACACTCATCTTTGGAGTTGCCCATGAAGACGCATTCTCCTTTCGAAACATTGCTATAGTCCTGGAACATCTCCTTGTTGGCGCAAATGTGACGGGTTGCACCAGTATCAACGATCCATTCAACAACATTACTTACCGTATTGACCTCGGACACCACAGCAGCAATAATGTCGTCTTCAGACAAGGTTGGCTTGAGCTTTGTTGTCTTTTGCTTTGTTTGGAGCTTCCTTTCTTAGACGGCAATCCTTGGCAGCATGCCCATACTTACCACACACGAAGCAATTTCCCTTAAACCGACCTTTTCCCTTAAAGTTGTTATAATTCTCGCCTTGTACCATGAAACCGATTAGGACCCTTACCTTTTGGTCCTTTACCCGCAGCAGACCTTATTTTCCACAAGATTAGCGTAAGAGGAAGAATGATCACCTGATTTCCCTTTAATTTGGATACGGTTCGCTCCTCAATCTTAATGTGGGAAACTAATTCCCGAAGGATGAAGTCTTTTCTCGCCTATGTTTTAAGGAATGCACAAAATGTTCCCAAGACGGAGGTAATTTTTCAAGTAAACAATTGGCTTGGAACATATCGGGAATAGCCATACCCTCGCCCACAATATCAGCACACAAATGTTCATACTCATGAACTTGATCTAATACTGAGTTTATCATCGGACATAGAGAACTTCAACCAACGGCTACAAGCATATTTCTTAGTCCCAAAATCATCAGTACCATACTTAGCATTTAAGGCATCCCAAATATCCTTAGCATTTTTGGACTTACTATAAATCATGTACAGGGCAGCAGTCATATAATGTAGTAACATCCCACGACAAGTCTTATTATCTTTAACAAAATCCCTACTAGAATTCTCAGGAGCAGTATCAGCAGACAAACAATAATCTACCCCAATTTGACCCAAAAAGAATTCCATTTTATCAGACCACATTTTATAATTTTTTCCATCAAACGGATCTAACTTAGACATGTCAGGAATAAACGAATTGGTAATAGGCACAGCAGTAACACGCACAGGTTCATCAGTTTTTTCACCAGACATTGTTCCGTAAAATAGATTGCCGTCTAAGAAAGGAACCTCCAGGGATACACGGCCTCTGCCTTTCCGGTGTTGACAGAAAAACAGATTGAGAACGCTCTTGAATACTGCCCAGAATATTGGAGGAAGGAAGAAAGGAGAAGTGAATGTGTTTCTGTGTTTCGAGAATACCAGAACACTGGTATTTATAGAGGCAGCAAACCCAGACGAAATCAGAACGTGGCTGAAATCGTGGGAAAAACGGTCACATAATGCGAAGAGAAGTTAAGTTTATTCCCCAAGGCCCAAGGCCCAAGCCCGGTCCGGGCGGGCGGCGGCGGCGCGCGCGTGTGGTATCCACACCTCACCACATACCCACTAAAAGCCTCATTGCTACTCAACTCAAAGGGTAGAGGAAGAGTAATAGTTTATAAACCTTACTCTTCCCTCATATTCTTTCAATGTGGGACAATAGGAAAAGATGACTCTTCATATTCTTTTGAAGCAAACTTAAAGTTTATATTTAAAAACTCCAACAACTTTATCTCCCCTCCTTACCGCAACTCAACTCCCATCATTCACCAAAACAAATTGTTTCCAAAATTCGACGAAAATCAGATTCTTGTTGCGAGTATTTCACTCCAGAAGACGAAATATCAATTGATGAAGTATGATTCTTGTTGCGAAAATCAATCGATGAAGTAATAATTCTTGTTGCGAAAATCAAGCGAAACGATCAATGAAGCAAGAGGAGAATCAGATACTTGTTTAAGCACTTCCTCCCTCTCTCCTCTCTCTCTCCTCTCTGCTTCACATAATCTCGAAAATTGACAGGAAAATGGCGGATCGAACTCGCCTCGAAGAGAAAAGGAGCGTTCGGTTATGGTGAACGATTAAGCGTTCAATCGATTATGGCGAAGAATTAAGTGTTCGATCGATTGATAATGGTGAAGGATTGTCGTTCGATCGATCAATTATGGTGAAGTGTTCGATCGATAGATTATGGCGAAGAATCAGACGCTCCCGACTGTCGACGGCTCACCGGCAGCGGAGGAAGTAACCATCTCCTTAAATCTTCGCCATTTTTCTCTCTCCTCTCTCGCTCAACACTGCGCTGTCGCCGCCGGCTTCGTATAACTGAGGGCCCCGAGGCTCAATTGTTGAATTCATAAAGCATATGGACTTCGAGCATGGGAGACGGAGAAGGTGAGGTTGCAGCCTTGCAGGTAAGAGGAGAGAGAAAGGAGGTCGGTGATGGTAATGGACGCTTATGAGGTCGCAGGTAAGAGGAGAGAGAAATGAGGTCAGTGATGGTAATGGACGCTTATGAGGTCACAGGAAAGAAGAGAGAGAGTGGAGGTGGTATTGCGATGGCAATTTGATGATGAAGGGGGAGAGGGAGTGGAGGAGGAGAAAGGGCGGTGGGGGAGAGAAGGAGGGGGGGAGTTCAAGAAAGCGTAGTATATTGTTTGTGAATGTGATGATAAACGGTACAAGTTTGCTATGGAATGACAAAAAGGTTAGTAATAATGAGTCATCTAATAATGATAAGATTTATAAAAAATGACATTGAAGTAATTAATAATGACATATAACTGAGTTTGCTAAAAAAAGTCTTAGAAGACAGTTATAATGACATGAAACAAATTTATAAAAAACAAATGACATGAGATTACTCAAAAACGACATGAAATGCGCCTATAATGACATAAGAATGAGTGATAATGATATGGTATATAAAGAGTTGATAGACAATAATCGAATTCTTCAAATGACGTCCCATGGATTCCAAGAACGCCCTAAACACATATAAAATACCGTATTTTTATACTTTTTATTTCTTTTCTCACTTTCTCACCTTCCCCTTCTTCTTCCACACCACCACCACCTTTCATAATGCTCAGTTGCTCACCACCACCATCTTCTTTGTTTCTTCTTCCCATCACCACCACCATCTTCACTCCCATCACCACCACCATCTGCAACAATGGACGCCCACCACCACCATCTTCACTCCCATCACCCCCTTTTTCTCCCCTCTTTCTTCTCTCCTCTGTTTTTTTTTTTTAAATAAAAAAAAAAGAGGCATCCATGACAGACTCTCCACCACAGAGTCGGGCGCCTACCATGGACGCCTCAACAAATTTTTTTTTCTTAAAAAAAAAAATTGTGGTGAGGCGTCCATGGTGGATGCCCCACCACAAGTGCAGGCGCCTACCATGGACACCTGCACCTGTGGTGCGGCGTCCATCATAGACGCCTCACCATATTAAAAAAAAAATAATTTTTTGTTTCAATTTCAGAGATTTATCAGTCGTAGAGGGAGATGGAAAAAGGCATGAAGATAATCCATTATAATTCTGGAAGCTTCAGTTAGGAAAAGTTTGATTGTGTGTAGATTGCGTGATGAAAGGTTTGATTGTGTCGGTGGATTGAGCGAGGAAATGTTTGACAATCCTCATGGAGAACACCCAAAGCTACTGAAATGGAGAATTTTAAAGGGCATCAGCTTGGGTTTGGTTTAAGAGAGAAAATTCCTAAAACTGAAATGTTTGATAATGTTTGACAATAATTATTCTGCAAAATGAATTAAACTGGAGATTGGGAAATTGATTCATAAGCTCTTGTAGTTTGAGTACTGAAATGTTTGACAATAATCATTCGGCAAGAATTGAACTGGAGAATTTGGGGATGAAGATTTTGAGTTCACTTGGATGAGTATATGAGTATACAACTGTTGACAAAGGAGGAAAGAGGTGTATAAATGTATAAAATACAGGGCGTTAGTAGGAAAATTTAGGGAGGCATTTAGCAAAACCCGACAATAATGAAATAGGAGAAATGATACAACTTTTTCGAACCAGGACATTGAACTGAGTAATAATGATATAGAAATAAGCAATAATGACATAGAATCGAGTTTGGTTAAAAAATGTCATAGAATTCAGTTATAATGAGATGAGAGAGTTTTATAAATAATATGAAACAAATCACACAGAAGTAATGACATAAAAATGAGTTATAATGACACGAAAATATGGGAATCGACAAATAATATCAAAATAGGTTTATATGATTCAAGTTTGCTCACTAATGACATAAAAATGAGTTATGATGACACATAAATAAATAATAATGACACACAAATAAGGAATCGACTAATAATATCAAAATAGGTTTAAGTGATGCAAGTTTGCTCAATAATGACATAAAAATTTGTTATAATGACACATAATTGAGTAATAATGACACACATATAATGAATCGACAAATAATATAAAAATAGGTTTGAATGCTACAAGTTTCTCAATAATGACATAAAAATGTGTTATAATGACACAAAATTGAGTTATAATGACACTGAAATAAGGAATTGACAAATAATATCAAAATAGATTTATATGATATAATTTTGCTCAATAATGACACGAAAATGAGTTATAATAACACAGAAATTAGTAATAATGACACAAAACATAAAATTGACAAAATTATAAAAGAATGACATAAAAGTAAGTAAAAATGACATAAAACTTAGTAATAATGACATGGAAATGAGTAATAATGACATAAAAGTGAGTTTGCTAAAAAATATCATAGAAGTCAGTTATAATGACATGAAAGAGTTTTGTAATGACATGAAAGAGTTCACACGTGTAAGATGTTGTTTCACAATAAGTTATGGTGTAATATGTTACACTCAATACGCTTTTTAAAAAAAACTTATTTTAAAATGTATGTAGTCTTAAGGTCGACTTATAAGAAAGTAAAAATGGAAATATAATGCAATAACTAAGTACTTTATTAATTTACACAAAAATGAGTGATTTTGCCATATATTTTTAAACATATACTATTTTTTGGAAATATATTTCATTTTCATTTATTGTACCAAGTATATGAGTGATATACTCCAAAAAGAGTAAGAATTGGCAACTCTAGATGGGAGAGACTTACCTCCTAGGAACGCTTCCCCTAGTCAAAGGAGAAGAACGAAATAGGAGAATGATAGAGTTACTCTAAGGGTAGCCCACCCTCATGAGAGAGATAGAGAGAAAGTATAATAAATGCAATAGTTGTATGGATATTTTCTCTCTCCAAAATATTGAATTGAATATTACTTTCTCTCTATCTCTCTCCTGAGGGTAGCCTACCCTCAGGGTCACCCAAACATTTTCCAACGAAATATTGTATGACAAGATCCTAGAAAGCAAACTCAATAAACCACTCCTTTTCAAGTGTTTGTGCCCTTTGTGGGAAACAATTGACTAACTTGAACTCTAATCTTTTGCATTTAGTGAATCTAAAACACCAATTATTTAGGAATACTTTTTTTTTTGGGGGGGATTCTAGGACATCAACTTAAAAATAGTGGAAATATTCAAAATTGGGATGTTTACAATCCTAGCATTTCTTTGTAACTAGACTATTAGTTTGCAATCCTAGCATTTCTTTGTAACTAGACTATTGATTTTGAGCTTTGAAAGATCCTAACATTTCTTGGTAACTAGATGGCATAGATGCATCCAGGTAGGAAATATGAACAAAAAAATGAACAAAGCAAGCCTTCCAGTTTTTCTTCTTAACAATCTTGTGCGCAAATTTTAATCTGCAATGATCAACTCTAGCCCAGCCCTAATAAAGTCGGAGTTTGGGCAGAATTTTATGGCCAGGCCCAGTTTGGGTAAAATCGCATGCCTTTTAGATCCAATCAATGGCCCAATATTAACCATCCGATACCTTATGCTGAAACGGACCTTCCACCATTATTTATTTCCGAATTTCTAGACTGAATCATAGAGTCCTTACCCTAAGCCTTTTTGTCCTTTTCCATCGAGTTTATGTCACTCTAGGACTTTTATTCATTATATCCTTTTCATGTTTATATTATTTTACATTTATTTTTATTTTCATTGGCCTTTCACTGTCAGTTGTGCTTCAAATTCGATGACGAAACTCGAATCAGATTGTCTCCAATGACCTTAGTTAATACAAAAAAAAAAGGACATATTTTGGATAAGAGTTATTTCCTTCTTCCCTCCATCATTCCAAAAAGCCATCATCCATAACCCATCCCCATACAACCAGAAAAAACCCTTAAGCCATCATATCCATGAATCATGATCCTTAGCCAAATAGCCTTTCAATTTAAAACTCCGCAAATAGCCTTCAAACCTTCCAATACCCTAAACTACAAAAAATTTGTGTGCAAGCCTTAGTACATAATAAAAAGTTAATGCTAGGTAAGAATAAAAAAGTGAAAAAATTCAAAATGTGAAAAAAAAGGCAAAGCAAAAGAAAACGCACAAAGCAAATGCAAAAAACAAAAAAGAAAAAGTCAAAGGCAAAAAGAAATAGTCAAGCTAGGGGGCTTTACACACAAGTTCTACCGCTCGTTCAAATCCTTTCAATCCATCCAAAAAATTTCACCATAATCCAAATCCATAATCCTTACCTTAGCCCATCCAATTGAACCTTTATCATCAAAACTTCAAACTTCAAACCTCAAACCTTTCAACCTTTCATATCAATTCCTAACTCCTTCTTCAAGGTATGTTATTCAAGTCCGCTAGGTTGAGAGCCCAAAAGGGCGGCCTAGGCAAAAGTTAGGGCACAAAAAATAGAAAAAAAAAAGAAGAAAAAAATCAATCAGATCTGGAACTACGAATGGTCTGATTCCGCAAGGATACGTGGTAATCCTGATCTCGAGGTCCGACCGCTTAAATAAAATAAATTAATCAAGGTCTAATGACTTGACTTTCTAGAATTCGGATCATACTCATTCTAGATCCCCACATAGACTCGAGTCTAAACCTAGCCACGTCAAAGCCTTTTCCCACCTATATCCATTAGAGTCACAAAATTAAACCTTTTTATTTTTCAATCCAAACTCTCTTTGTCCCTAAATGACTCTCCGATAATTCCATGGTCTCGGCGATATATGACTTTGTCTCGTACCAACTCCACAAAGAAGAATCCCCAATGAAGAACTCTAATACAGATCAAGTACATTCCAATCTAGGCTTAGAGTGCCTACTTCAATACAAGCTTACCTAAAGTGGGGGTTCCTATTTATGTGGTGGTTCCTCCAAATCAAACTCTTAAATAGTTATAATATGCGGATCCCCGATTCATTGTCAAAATAGTTTTCGAAAATCATTATATCTCTCTACCTATCCAGAACTACTAATCTTCAATAATCCTGACCTTACATTACATTTCATCTTTCTTAGCCTTGCATAACCCTGACCTTGCATGACCTTTCATCTTCCTTATCTTTGCATAACCTTAATCTTTGCATAGCGTCTCATGCATCCTTAGAGAGTCTAAATTTGCATTATTGCATCATTATGTGCATTTTTATGTGAGTTGTTTGCACCTATCTCTGCTAACATCTTCTCCTCGCAGTAATTTGATTACTTGTAATTATGTCTTGCATACTAACTTTATTTTGTAAAAAGCGGCGATACATAGTGTTTAAAATCGTTCTCCGTCCCGACACCATATATTTTGACTTTCGGTTTCCGAACATTAGTCAAAGTGGGGGATTCTCGATTGGTGCGGTCCAATGGAAGAGAAATGATGAAACATAATGTCTTCCTAGTTGGTGCGGTTCAAAGGAAGAGCAATCGGACGAGCTAAGCCCAAAACCATTTCGATAATATAAAGTCCATTGGTTAAATTTAAGCCCAATTTTAAAATCCAATTAATTATTCCTGATAATTAATTATATTTTTAATATTTTAATATTAATTATTTGCGATAATTAATTTTTAAAAGATATTTAGAAAATCAGATTTTAATTCTTAAAGATAACTGATTTCGGATTTCAAATGATAAATTTTATCAAAGGATAAAAATGAATCTTAATACAATCAAAAACAGGCCAGAAAGCAAGTGCGCGTGAAGCACGTGATGTGCGCCTTACACATAGCGATGCGTGTGGCGCACTGTTTTATTTTATCTTTTCGCTCCGTTTTCTGTATCCATTGCCTATAATACCTCGTTTCTTCGAACGACTTTTGACAATGCTCTCTTACGCCTTAATACTTCGACATCCCTAATATCATACACTCAAACTCATATTCAAACACTCAACTTACATTCAAACACATTCATAACTTCAAATTTCTTATTTCAAGCTTCAAGATTGCTCATCCTGAAGATCGTTGCATAAGACCGAGACGACAAAGGTATACTTCTTGAGGGTCCATTCCAATTTAATTCCTTTTTTTACTAACAAGTTACTTGTCACAATGTACATCTTGAAGGAATTAACGTTATTCTGTATATTCTAATCCTAAATCTTCTCTTTTTTTTATTATTAATATGCATGATTTTATGTTTTAATGCTTTCATCACCTCACATGATCGTTATTGCTAATCAAGACCTAAAGGATTGTTCTAACGCCTAATAACATAATTGGACAACTTGTTAGGAACCCATAATTTGATTGCTTTAATAACATGTCACAAAAAATTAGTCTTTTGTTTGTTTAATGAACCGACATAGACTAATTATACATTGCATTAACATATTAATTATGTGGTTGTTTAATTGCATAAAACTTGACATGAATCGGTATTAAGTAGAGGCCAGCAATGAGCAAATTTAATTCCTGATCTTATTCGTATCCTAACCCCCGAACTCAATCTATGGTTCATAATGGAGTCATGACGGGAAAATCTACATTGGATAAGTCCCTAAGTTGTCCCTACGATTTTCCAGTATACAATTAGGTTTATGAGTCTTCCTTTAAAGACTTATTGGCGACTTCAAAAAAAATTCCAATAAAACCTTTACAATGAGGTAGTGAAATACGCGCTCATTCCGCGTAGGCAATAAACACAAGCATACAGATAGGAGAGAAAGAAATTAGGGAGAAAAACGGGTTGTTTCAGCCTTTCAGGGGTGGGGTGGGGTGGGGTGGAGAAGGGTAGGGGTGAAGCACCATCGCATACCCCAAGTAAGTGTCATTTTCACCATCACAATCAGCCCCACCTGAAATACATTATACATTCTCCGATCGCACCCCCTTTGAAGTCGTGGTCGATCCCACCCAGAGAAAGTTGTTATATGATTAGCCTTTCTTTTATGGTAAAACTAAAGAAGATTAATATCAATGATGGTATAATCAATTATACTAATCGATATATAAATAAAAGACTCTAGAGTTAATTAAGTATCCCCACTAGCATGAATTAATACTATAATAATTCCTACCCCAAACTATAAAATTAAATAGGAAAAATTGATAGCAGGGGTCCCAACAATTACCGAACATTTTTAATAGGTCCCAACTTTGGATTAATCTATGGAGGTCATAACTTTGAGGGGTATTGTATTTTATGGGGCCTAACAGGTAAATACATCATGTGATTTCATTAAAAGTCACATGACTTAATTTTTTTTTCCCTACTCTTATTTTTTCTTATTTCACTTATACCAGTTCTTAATCTGATCTCCTCTGTTCCAGCCACCTGCTGGGCTGCTGCCGCCATCCACCTTCCATATTTTAGCGACGTATATACTATCGAATTCAGGGCCATAGAGAACAAGATCCTGTCCCATAACCCAAAAAGATATGTATGGAAACAAAGTGGGGAAAATTGAGAAGGAAAAAAAACAGAATACAAATAATGAAGTAAGAAAGCTAATTGAACTACAATTATTAAACCACTGTCATTCACCACATTACTATCACAATTCTACTTCGAGTAATTGATAAAAAAAGGAAAATTTGTCAGAAACCACCTTTTAAAATCACTTTTTTTGTGATAAACCACCTTTTAAAAAAAATTGGTTAATTAGCCACCTTTTTTGTTCTTTTTTTTGTTGGAAGCCACCTTTTGCCGGAATCCGGCGTTGACTTCAATTTTCCGGCGTTGACCATCAGATTTCGCCATTTTTGCACCTTTATCCTTCTCCCTCCTCCCCCCTCGCATCTCCCGGCAACCCCCCCTCCCTCCTCGCATCCCCCCGGTAACCCCCTCCCTCCTAGCATCCGCCGGCAAACCCCGTCCCCCCACGCAACCCGCCGGAAATCCCCCCCCACGACCATCCCCACCCTCCCAGCCCTAAGCCCCTCTCCACCCCTCGCATCCGCCAGCATCGCAGGTGGAAGAAATGGCGAGAAAATGGCGAAAAAATGATGGTCAACGCCGGAAAAGCGAGGTCAGCGCCGGATTCCGGCAAGTGGTGGCTTCCAACAAAAAAAAGAACCAAAAAGGTGGCTAATTAACCAATTTTTTTTAAAAGGTGGTTTCTCACAAAAAAGTGATTATAAAAGGTGGTTTCTGACAAATTTTCCTAAAAAAAATTAATACAGCTGAACTCAAATTATGATACATCAACGTCTAAAATGGAACTCTTAGGCCCTGTTCGGCAACAACTTTTATAGTAGCTTTAAGTGTTTTGACTGAGTCAAACAACTAATTAAGTGTTTGACATGGTAGAGGTTGGAGTAGTAGTTAGTATTTCAAGTAGTGTTTAGATAGCTGTGGAGAAACGTTATAATTTATAGCGTTCAAGAGAAAAAGTAGCGTTCAGTTTTTTTTCCATTTTTTTTTGGGAAAAAAATACAAGAAATTTCTTAAAATACCACCTTCCTCCTTGCTTTGCCTCCCGTTGTATGAATGTGGAGGAAATTCCAGTTTTTTCTTGCAAAAGTTAATTTTAAGCAAAAATCGCCTCTTGGGGTTGCTTGAGGTGAGAGGAAATGAAGGTGCTTTTCTGCTTCAAAAGCTCCTCGATTGGCATTGGCGGTAGCGGCTGAGCACTGGCGGATGCAGCTGGGTCATTGGGGGTACTGTAGTACCCCCCAAGTGAATTTTTTGTGTGAAGATAAAAACCTAAATGAGAAGAGAGAAAGAACTGGGTACAAGAAGAGATTATGCTTGAAACTGGGTATAAGAAGAGAGAGAGAAAGAACTGCAAGTTGAGAGTAAGGCTAATTAGTTCCAAGACTTGTTGGGCCCATACATTTGAAGGAACCTTTTACCACTCATATCAAATATTTTGGATCCAATTTATTTCTCCTACCCGCCAACTCATGGATTATGGTTCTAGGATGTGGGCTTTTTCAATGCTTTTAGGGGGTTCACATCTTAATGATGTCTTAACTCATATCATCCACAAAAGCAAAAGGATAGAATCACAATCCAATTAGATAATCAAATTCCTAATACTCTATTGGTTACTAAATTGATTTCAAATGGACTATTTATTAGATAATAATTAGTTTATTTGTTTATTGGATATAGAAAATGATACATGGGTAAAAAAATTAAAGGGAAAACAACTCGATCTTCGAAAATTTGTGTAATTTTACTTTTTTATTTTCGTATTTTGAGATTTATGACGTTAAATATTGAACAATATTTTGGATTGCAATATTTATGACGTTAAATATCGAGCAAGGTTTATTTAATTAATCACAGTACCCCCAATTTGAAAATCCTGGATCCGCCACTGCAGCTGAGGTGTTGGTTGTGGTGGTGGTTGCCGCAGCCATGTCAGCCATTGATGGAGGAAAGGACAACCACGTAATCCACCATTCCAACAAAAAAAAAAAAGAAACGAAAGAGCACCAAAAAAAATGAAGGATGTGAGGACAGGGAAGAAGTAACAAGGAGATGAATTAGTATTGTTTGGGATGAAATTGGGTAAATTTTGGGAAGCCTTCTAACTCATACAAAATTGGGTAATATTTTGGGATGAAATTGGGTAAATTTGCAGTGAGAGATTAGGAAGAGGATGGTAGTCATTGATGGAGCTCGTCAATTGATGCGGAGTAAAATCTTTCAAGAGGAAAAAATTGCAATACTACATAAAGTGGATGTGGGGTCCAAGGAGTTGATCCAATTCACAAGGGAAGAAATGGGTAGTATATTAACCACAAATTTGGGTTGGATTAATATGTATGGATTTAATTTTGGAGGGTGATGAGCATTAATGAATAGTAAACTAGCTAGAACACTATGGAGGACCATGATTTACACAAAGAAATTACCCAAAAGAGAAATGATGCATCTATTAAGAAAGATCCATAAAAGGAATATGTTGTATTAATTGTATATATTAAGAAACGAAGGAAGTATAGCGTGTATATATTTGAATGTCATCTTTAAGAGTCCCCAAATTCAACTAAAATTTGTCTATCATAAAAAGAAAATCATGCTTTGTGTTCATAATATAAACATTGAATTTAAATATGAAATAATTAATCATGTTATTGAAATTACTCTTATAATTAAAGACAATATGTCGTTTTTATCTTATATAATCTTTACAGCTACTTTTACCAAACACTTATATTTTAAACAGCTACTTTCACAGCTAAAAGTTGACAGCTACTATCAGACAGCTAACAACTACTCGAACACCTAACAGCTACTCTAACAACTAACAACTACTCCAACAGCTACTTTTGCCGAACAGACCCTAAACCACTGTCATCAACTCATCAACGTCTAAAATGGAATTACGAAAGGAAGCTGGTTGAACTACAACTATTCGAGGACTAAAATGGAATTCAATTGAAAGATTATGAAACATCAACATGATATTGTTAAAAAAGAAATTGAATTGGTCAAGCATGAGAAAGAAAAAAAGCTTAGAAAGGTGGAAGGGAAGGCATATGCACAATTGAAGGAAAAAGGAATCCGACAGGGAAGAAATTCCGAGCTAAAATCTCGATTTATTGGGACAACGTGTTTGCTGACAGGGAGGCTCAACTCAGCATGTTGACGATGGGAAGAAGAAATGAGAGGAAGAAAAAAGAAAGGTGAAGATTTGCAGTGATAAAAATCGGATTGGTGGGGTGGCGTGGATGAACATTGATGTTAGATAGGGGTGTTCATCGGTCCAGGAGCGGACCTCCGGACCGAAACCTGCTGGACCCGTGGAACGGAATTTGGAAATTTTTTGGACCTGGACCGGAATCCAGTCCGGAATTTTTCCGGTCCGATTTTGGACCTGTTGGACCGGAATCTATATTTTTTTTAAAAAAAAAATATTTTTTATTTGATATAAACATATTTATAAATTAGATACATTAAAATTTAATAATTCTAATAACAATATTTCTAAAGGTAATAAATAGTAGGTTTCTAACTTTCTACCTTTTAAACTTTTTTAACACTAGTTATTGCACCGCCTACACGCGCGACACCCCAAAATAGCGTACTTGCGATATTCGAATTACGTTGGATTTAATTAGCAAGATGATTGTGAAATAGCTGTTCCAAAACAGTCGGTGCTTGCACTTGTTGTTTGGGGTGTATGGGTTAAAGCACAAAAGCAAGGTGTACATACACAATTTATTCATACTCCATACTATGGGGCAGAGGAGGTTGAGGTGGTGGAGTAGTGGCATCGCTTCCCACCTCATATCCCTGAGGTCTAGGGATCAAACCTCATTGGGTTCATTTGAGGATTTCCCCTTATTCCCCCTCAAGTGAGTCTCTTTCATCTTACCTTAAAAAAAAATATTATGGGACAGAGAATATACATGCCAATGGTTGTTTGAAGTGCAATTTAAAGGTTAGATATAACAATTATATAGAGTCTTCTAAACTGGAACTTATTACTAGCTTGTAGTTATATCACATGTCTCTGAAGTGCTTTTGAAATGGAGCTTTAGCCTACCCACACAAGATGGATATGAGCTTCCATTGCAGGACCCTATCTCTGAAAATTGATGCAGTTGGCGTGATTTAGATATAAAGCTTTTTGCCATCAATTCCTTTAAGATGGTGGTAAAGACCTAGCAAGTAAATGTAAATGTACAAGGGTTTAGAATCTACGGTTTTTTCACCAAATACCCCTGACAAATAAATTTATTCACAAAATGCCCCCACTTTTTTCAAAATTCACCAGATACCCTTGACCTATGAAAAAATTCACCAGATACCCCTTACTTTTAAAAAAAATTACCCAAAATGCCCTTTTAGCTAACGGGCGTCAGTGCACCGTTAACTAATTAACTAATTAACCTAAAATACCCTAATTAAATCTAATTAAACCTAACTAAACCCTAAGTAAACCCTAAACACCCTAACTCTCTCTCCCCCTAACCCAACCCCGAGCCCCCCTAACCCTAAGTAAACCCTAACTCTCTATAACCCAGCTCACCAGCTATAACACCCCCACGACCCCTCCTTATATATATACTAGGAGAAATTATGGGAGTTGTTACGCCACGCATGATAATACGTAAGGCTATTCAGAGAATACAGCGGAAGTCTTTTAAATTAATCCTGGAAATACTTTAATACAACGGAAATAAGAAAGTATGTAAATGAGTTACAAACTCGGAAACTATCCCATAATAGTCCCGTTTTCAAAACAAGTCAAACCTTGACCCCAATGGTCAAGTAAAGTCAAACATACAATTCAAAATAACTTAAATATATAGGAAAGTAATCGTGTACTATAATTCCCATCCGGATGCTTATGATTTCCATGCACATCAAGAACTTGTACCGAAACTTCTCCTCTAAGCTCGCTCGCCAAATGGGTCATCACGGGGTCGTTGAGGAAAAACAACAACCAAAAGAAGACAAAGAAACACATACATCAGCAACGCTGAGTACATAACACTACTAAACTAATGCAAATAATGATGCATGCAATCCTCAAACAACTTCGGCTTGCTCTTCTTGTGACACTATATGCGACAAGCACATGACTGAACTTACTAAATACTTTCTTTTATTATTATTTGGCAATGAACGGGCACCGTCATCCTCTTGGAATCATACGGGCTCCTATTTCTTGTGTAAGAGATCCCACACCTCTTACTAAAGTTCCATGAACTTTAAATAACTTGACTCGAGAAATTAAGCTTGTTAGTAATGAAAGAGGGTGAGAGTGAGCCTCTAGACTCAACATCTCAGAAATACTGAATACGAGTGACGCCTAGTCCACTCAAGATCTTGATAATTGGAATTCCATAAACTTGCTTGATAAAATAAAAGCATTAGCATCGTCATGCTAAGCTTTATGCAGGAGTGTAGTTTCACACTAACTCCCCCCTTATGTTCAATACTCATGGGGGATCCATCCCAAGAGTTTTATTGCCAAATTCCATTATGTGAGACACAATCACAATCATAATACATCTAGCAAATAAATTAATTTCTTATCTTTCTTTAACGAGGTGAATGCAACAAATACCATAAATAACTCGATTCTAAATTCTTTGAGACCTTGCTCATCTTATCACTTTAATGACTCCATGAGTCCTTTCTTACTTTCTTAAGGATCCATGATCCAATCAATTGAGTCCTTGCTCAATGATTCAAATACTCGTGAGACCTTGCTCAATAACTTTAAAACCCGTGAGACCTAGCTCAACAATATATATAACTTCTATTGAGACCTTGCTCAATAAAACATATAACTCGCTAATGAGACCTTGCTCAATAAAACATATAACTGTTAATGAGACCTTGCTCAATAAAACATATAACTGCTAATGAGACCTTGCTCAATAAAACACATAACTTCTAATGAGACCTTGCTCAATAAAACATATAACTTCTAATGAGACCTTGCTCAATAAAACATATAACTTCTGATGAGACCTTGCTCAATAAAATATTCTCATGCAAGCCCTAGCTTCAAGAATAACATTGAATAACTTTAATCATGCTCAAAAGCAATAATCATCAATCACATGCTTTTCAAATATAGGAATAACTCAAAAGTTCCATTCCTAATCTCCTTTCTAAGTTCTCAACATGTACTCAAACAATTATAAGGCATAAGCCTCTCCTTACTCCTCATGCTCAATAAATAACCTTTAAACACTAAAGTCAAAGGTCAAGTGTATGTACCTTGATAACACACAAAATCAACAATTCAAAGGTTTCACTTGCTTTTACTATGCTTGAAACCTATCAAGAACAAAGTACTATTAATTAGTACTTACCAATAACAATTCAAGGCTACTAATAATAAAAATCAGCATTTTAAAATTAATAATAAAGCTGATTTTTCTTTAAAAATGCTTTAAAACTATTTTTGAGTCATAAACTTGAAAACCTTTACTAGTAGGCAAAACCCACTATAATCTAATACTTGAAACCTCATAAAAATCGATAATTTGTTACTTAATTACTGCTGTAAATTATTTAATAAATAATAATTTTTTTTTTTTTTTTTTATTTTTACATGTGGTTCGAAAACCACGCAAAAAAACCGAAACAACAATCAACCGGGCAGCCACCACGAGCACCGCTTCGCACCACCACCGGCACGGCGGTGGCGTGGCCGTGCTCGTCGCCAGCCAGCTGCCGCCTGCTGGCTGGCACGGCAGCCAGCCACGCAGCCAGAGCCCGGCGCAAAGACGGGCAAAGGTGGCCCGCCACCTCCTCGACGAAGCCTCGCCGGCGAACCACCGTGGTGGCCGGAAAACGCAGGGAAAGAGAGAGAAAAATAAAATCGAGAAAAAAAACCAACTAACTTCTTTGCTTCCTTTTGATTATTTGCAAGATCCTCTTATAATTTGCAAGGTAAAACTAGATTAATTTGAAGCTTGAAGATTTGAAGAAAATTTGAGGAAGAAGAACTAAAGTTGAGAGAGGAAGAAGGAGTCTTACTCCTTTGTTGAAGAAAAAGGCTGGTGAAATGGATGGGAACTTAAGGTTTTCTCTTCTTTTTTTTTTTTTTTTTTTTTTTTTTTTTTTTTAATTGGTGGTCTTTCGGTAAAAAGACTAAAACACCCTTACTCATCGAATTACCGAAATACATTTGATGATAAAATTGCGAAACTAATCTTCCTACTAATATAATTAAAACACTTTCTTGAAAAGACTAAAATACTTCTCTGTGAAAATACTCAGATACTCTTCTGGTAAAAATGACCAAAATACCCTTTTGCTCTGAAATACTGAAACTAAATAGCTTTAATAATCCAAAAATGATTAAAACTATTTAATTAAATGTCTTAAAAGTATGGGGGATTACAGTCTACCCCCCTTAAAAGAAGTTTCGTCCCGAAACTTAAACCAAAACTCCTCTCTTCTCCGAACTTTCAACTTTGAAAACTTATGAGCATTACGCCATAATATAATTCTTTCTCAAGAAGTAGCCAAATAATACGCTACTAAGTAAAACAAGTAGCCAAATAATACGCTACTGAGTAAAACTTTTGCCTTGAATGTTTAAACTATGAAATGCTTACTTTGCTTGAAAAAGTTTTCCTTGAAAACTCTAGAAAAATCGTGCACAAATGCAACAAATAATCTCTAGCAATGTGCGCGCACGCACTCTACCCCCCTTAAAGGAGTTACGCCCCGGAACTCAACTCACCTAGTCGAAGAGCTCAGGATACTTCGTTCTCATCTCATCTTCAGCCTCCCAGGTAGCCTCTTCGGTACGCTGGTTAGACCACAAAACCTTGAGTATCTTTATATCTTTATTTCTTGTACTTCTCACTTTAGAGTCCAAGATCTTCACTGGTCTCTCTTCAAAAGAAAGCGTCTCATCCACTTCTATAATCTCGGGATCTAACACATGAGACTTATCGGGTACATATCTCTTTAGTTGGGATACATGGAACACATTATGGACCTTTCCCAAGTTATTCGGCAATTCCAAACGATAAGCTAATCTTCCAATTCTTTCAATAATGTCATAGGGACCTATAAACTTCGGGCTAAGCTTTCCTTTTTGCCCAAAACGCATCACCCCTTTCATAGGTGACACCTTCAATAAGACTTTCTCGCCTACTTGATACTCATTATCTCTTCTATTATGATCTGCATAAGCCTTTTGACGATCCTGGGCCACCCTCATCTTTTCACGGATATATCTCACTTGATTCACGGTATCCTCAATCATTTGCGGACCCAAGGTAACCGTCTCGCTAATATCATTCCAAAGACAATGGATCGCGACATTTCCGACCATATAGAGCTTCGAAAGGAGCCATCTTAATGCTAGAATGGTAACTATTATTGTATGAGAATTCTATTAAAGCCAACATCTCATCCCAAGTCTTAGGGTAATCTAAGGCACACGCCCTCAACATGTCCTCGAGAGTCTGAATTGTTCTCTCTGATTGACCATCAGTTGCTGGATGAAAAGCTGTACTCTTAAGCACATCGGTCCCAAAAGCTTTCTGTAATGCTTCCCAAAAATGAGATAAGAATCTTGAATCCCTATCAGATACAATAGTGGAAGGAATTCCATGATGCCTCACCACTTGGTCTACATATACTTTACCACACCTTGTTCCATCGACCAATTGTCCTTCATCGGAACAAATTTTGCTACTTTAGTTAGTCTATCTACAATCACCCACACTTTGGTGAATCCTTTCGCTGTCTTGGGAAGACCTACAACGAAGTCCATTGCTATGTCATCCCACTTCCACTCAGGCACTGGTAATGGTTGAATCGTTCCTTGAGGTCTCTTGTGTTCACTCTTCACCTTCTGGCAAGTCAAACACCTAGCCACAAATTCAGCTACTTCTCTCTTCATATTGTTCCACCAGAACATCAACTTCAAGTCCTTATACAATTTATCCCCTCCAGGGTGGATAGAATAAGTCGTGTTGTGCCCTTCTTTCATCACTTTCGCTTTCAACTCGGTGCAACTCGACGGTATACACCACCTTCCATTGAATCGGACACTTCCATCATTATGGATGCTAAACTCCTTTGTCTTCTTTTCCTCGATTAGCTTCTTTATCTTTTCAATTTCCTCATTCCCTTCTTGAGCCTTTAAAATTTCTGCATTCAATGTTGACTGGATTGAAATGGCATTTAAGCATGCGTCCACTCCACCACTCCCAACAACGTCAATGTTGAGCTTCCTAAACTCATCACACAACTTATCGGAAAGTACCAAAGTACTTAAACTATGGCTAGACTTACGACTTAACGCATCGGCAACGACGTTTGCCTTTCCTTCATGGTATAAGATCTCAATATCGTAGTCATTAACCAACTCCAACCATCTTCTCGCCTCATATTCAAATCTTTTTGAGTATACAAATACTTCGTACTCTTGTGATCCGTGTACAACTTCACCTTCACTCCATACAAGTAGTGTCGCCAAATCTTCAAAGCAAACACTATTGCGGCTAACTCTAGATCATGGGTTGGGTAATTCACTTCGTACGGTTTCAATTGCCTAGAAGCGTAGGCTATAACCTTTCGGTTTTGCATCAACACACACCCTAAACCATTTTTCGAAGCGTCACTATATACCTCCAACTCAAGATTCTCCTCTCGGCAACGTCAAGATCGGAGCTGTAGTCAATAACTCCTTAAGCTTCTTAAAGGCTTTCTCACACTCCTCGGTCCATATGAACTTTGTATCCTTCTTCATAAGACTAGTCATTGGTTTAGCTATCCTCGAAAAATCCTTCACAAAACGTCTATAGTAGCCGCCTAGACCCAAGAAACTCCTTATATCGGTAATATTCCTAGGTGTAGGCCATTCGCATCTACTGCGGCTATCTTTGACGGATCTACGGAAATTCCCTTCTTTGACACAATGTGGCCAAGAAACGCCACTTCTTCCATCCAAAATTCACACTTCGAGAACTTTGCGTAAAGCCGATGCTCCCTAAGTGTAGATAATATCAATCTCAAGTGCTTTTCATGCTCCTCCTTGTTCTTCGAGTAAATAAGGATATCATCGATGAATACGACTACAAATTTGTCCAAATACTCTCGAAACACTCTATTCATGAGGTCCATAAACATCGCTGGTGCATTGGTTAAACCAAATGGCATCACGGTGAACTCATAGTGACCATACCTCGTCCTAAAGGCAGTCTTTGGTATGTCCTTCTCCCCATCCGCAACTGGTGATACCCTGACCTCAAGTCTATCTTCGAAAATATTTCAGCTCCTCTTAATTGATCGAATAGGTCATCAATCCTCGGTAACGGATACTTATTCTTAATAGTCACCTTGTTAAGGTCTCTATAATCAATACATAGCCTCAAGCTCCCATCCTTCTTCTGTACAAACAAAACAGGCGCTCCCCATGGGGAATAACTAGGTCTAATGTACCCTTTCTCGAGTAATTCCTTTAGTTGCTTATTGAGCTCTTTCATCTCTCTTGGAGCCATTCTATAGGGTGCTTTTGATATAGGGGCAGTCCAGGAACTAAGTCTATGGTGAATTCTAACTCCCTTTGAGGTGGCATTCCGGTACATCTTCCCGAAATACGTCCGGAAACTCATTCACCACCTTCACATGTTCTACCTTAAGCTTCTCTTCTTCCAACCTCTCGCACACTACACAAGAATAACGAAGCTCCCCGACTCACTTGCTTTACCAAACTTAAGGATGAAATGATCTTAATTCTACCTTCTTGTGGTTTAGTCTTGAAAGTCACCTTTTTCCCGTCCTTATTCCTCAATTTCACTTTTTGTTCTCCACACAGAATCTCGGCTTTATACTCCTTAAGCCAATCCATTCCTAAAATGATCTCCAAATCTTCCAATGGAAACTCTATGAGGTTGGTTTCAAAGTCTACATCTGCAATTCTCACAAGGACGTCCTCATATATTCTTGAGCAAGTTACTACTTCCCCAGATGGTAACATAATAGGAATTTCAACATCCCTAGGGTTTTTTAAGCCATATTTTGAAACAACTAACTTTGAAACAAATGAACGCTCGGCTCCTGAATCAAATAAAGCTTTAGCATAAATGGAATTTATAGAAACATTACCCGTAACTACGTCCTTAGACGTCTCGCCTTCGTAGCACTTATGACATTCAATCTTGCCACCGCAGCACACTAGGGCCGGCTCCACTCGGAAAGGTCTTATTGCTCCCATTTTGCTTGTTCCCACCTTGATAGTTGTTACCTCCCGAACGGTTTCGATTTCCCGACCAAACCGGGTTCCCGCTCTTACCCTTGTCGGTCTTAACTCGGGGTTCTTGGAAAAGCACTCATACTCTCGGTGACCCAATTTGTGGCAGTAGTTACACTCCACTAGCTTTCCTTCACAATCCTTTCCAGGATGATTGTAGGGGCACTTCTTGCAGAAATACACGCGTTCATCTCCTTTCCTTCCCTTATTAGGACCATTTCCACCCTTCTGTTGTTGATACGGCCCCCATTCCTTTGGCCATTAAATTGTCCTCCTTGGTGAGAGTTATATTGAGGCTTGAACTTCTTGTCGTTCCTCTGGAAATTTCGATTAGGGTTATCCTTTCTCTTGTTGTTGGAGCTCTCAATTCCGACTTGTTTCAAATAGGAACCCAAATGAGCAGCTCTATCATACACTTCCTCTAAGGTCCTGAAAGTTGACCCTCCTAGCCCAAGCTTTACCTCAAGATTAAGTCCAGTCTCAAACCTAATAGCCTTTCTCTCCTCAGTAGGTACTAACTCTGGAGCAAATTTCATCAATCCTACAAACTTCTCATAGTACTGCTCCACAGTCATGTCACCTTGCTTCAACTCATCAAATTCACTGGCCTTTTGCCTCCTCAAGAAATTGGGATAAAATTTCTCTTTCAAAGCTCCTCCAAAAGCCTTCCAATCAAAGTCAGGCCTTGCCATTAACGTCTCCTTATGCTGCGACCACCAAAAATCGGCTTCCTCCTTGAGGTAGTACGCGGCTATAGCTACCTTCCTATTATCTGGACATTGGATAGCATCGAATAACTTCTCAAAATCCCTAAACCAATTCTCAAGCTTGTCAGGATCCCCTTTCCCATCATAAGAAGGCGGTTTACTATCACTAACCCTCTTAAACCAATCAACAGACTTCTTTTTCGAAGGGACTCTCCTAGCTAAATTCGTAGTCACTCGGACCAAATTCCTCAGCTGAGCATCAACTCTGGCGTTTCTATCAGCCATTGATCTGCCCAAAGAAAAAAATTCGACTTAAAAATCGCTTATTGGACCCCAATATAGATCAAAACTACTAAGCAAATGCCATTCTGACATTGAATTCTCAATTTCCTCTCTAAGGGGCTTTATACTAACTCTCTTATTAGAGTAGTAGCTCAAAACAAATCTAGCACTAATTTGTAGTCATACTACACCTTTTAGTCAAAATCGGAATCTATGCAAGTAGAAAATGCCAATCACGTTGCAATCAAACACTTAGTCACATAAAACACATCACAAATGTTACTAGACCTTAGAACACTTACTAATCTAAACACTTAGTGACTAATGCGATCCAGTGTGCATATGCATATGCAATTCCCTTCCCTTTTGCAATTCAACTTTGAAATACTTTTAAGTTCGAAAACTTTTGTAAAATAAAGGTAATATAACCTTTGGAGCTCTGGTAACCACTTTATAACACCCCCACGACCCCTCCTTATATATATACTAGGAGAAATTATGGGAGTTGTTACGCCACGCATGATAATACGTAAGGCTATTCAGAGAATACAGCGGAAGTCTTTTAAATTAATCCTGGAAATACTTTAATACAACGGAAATAAGAAAGTATGTAAATGAGTTACAAACTCGGAAACTATCCCATAATAGTCCCGTTTTCAAAACAAGTCAAACCTTGACCCCAATGGTCAAGTAAAGTCAAACATACAATTCAAAATAACTTAAATATATAGGAAAGTAATCGTGTACTATAATTCCCATCCGGATGCTTATGATTTCCATGCACATCAAGAACTTGTACCTGAAACTTCTCCTCTAAGCTCTGCTCGCCAAATGGGTCATCACAGGGTCGTTGAGGAAAAACAACAACCAAAAGAAGACAAAGAAACACATACATCAGCAACGCTGAGTACATAACACTACTAAACTAATGCAAATAATGATGCATGCAATCCTCAAACAACTTCGGCTTGCTCTTCTTGTGACACTATATGCGACAAGCACATGACTGAACTTACTAAATACTTTCTTTTATTATTATTTGGCAATGAACGGGCACCGTCATCCTCTTGGAATCATACGGGCTCCTATTTCTTGTGTAAGAGATCCCACACCTCTTACTAAAGTTCCATGAACTTTAAATAACTTGACTCGAGAAATTAAGCTTGTTAGTAATGAAAGAGGGTGAGAGTGAGCCTCTAGACTCAACATCTCAGAAATACTGAATACGAGTGACGCCTAGTCCACTCAAGATCTTGATAATTGGAATTCCATAAACTTGCTTGATAAAATAAAAGCATTAGCATCGTCATGCTAAGCTTTATGCAGGAGTGTAGTTTCACACTAACTCCCCCCTTATGTTCAATACTCATGGGGGATCCATCCCAAGAGTTTTATTGCCAAATTCCATTATGTGAGACACAATCACAATCATAATACATCTAGCAAATAAATTAATTTCTTATCTTTCTTTAACAGGTGAATGCAACAAATACCATAAATAACTCGATTCTAAATTCTTTGAGACCTTGCTCATCTTATCACTTTAATGACTCCATGAGTCCTTTCTTACTTTCTTAAGGATCCATGATCCAATCAATTGAGTCCTTGCTCAATGATTCAAATACTCGTGAGACCTTGCTCAATAACTTTAAAACCCGTGAGACCTAGCTCAACAATATATATAACTTCTATTGAGACCTTGCTCAATAAAACATATAACTCGCTAATGAGACCTTGCTCAATAAAACATATAACCGTTAATGAGACCTTGCTCAATAAAACATATAAGCGCTAATGAGACCTTGCTCAATAAAACATATAACTTCTAATGAGACCTTGCTCAATAAAACATATAACTTCTAATGAGACCTTGCTCAATAAAACATATAACTTCTGATGAGACCTTGCTCAATAAAATATTCTCATGCAAGCCCTAGCTTCAAGAATAACATTGAATAACTTTAATCATGCTCAAAAGCAATAATCATCAATCACATGCTTTTCAAATATAGGAATAACTCAAAAGTTCCATTCCTAATCTCCTTTCTAAGTTCTCAACATGTACTCAAACAATTATAAGGCATAAGCCTCTCCTTACTCCTCATGCTCAATAAATAACCTTTAAACACTAAAGTCAAAGGTCAAGTGTATGTACCTTGATAACACACAAAATCAACAATTCAAAGGTTTCACTTGCTTTTACTATGCTTGAAACCTATCAAGAACAAAGTACTATTAATTAGTACTTACCAATAACAATTCAAGGCTACTAATAATAAAAATCAGCATTTTAAAATTAATAATAAAGCTGATTTTTTCTTTAAAAATGCTTTAAAACTATTTTTGAGTCATAAACTTGAAAACCTTTACTAGTAGGCAAAACCCACTATAATCTAATACTTGAAACCTCATAAAAATCGATAATTTGTTACTTAATTACTGCTGTAAATTATTTAATAAATAATAATTTTTTTTTTTTTTTTTATTTTTACATGTGGTTCGAAAACCACAAAAAAAACCGAAACAACAATCAACCGGGCCACCACGAGCACCGCCCGCACCACCACCACGGCACGGTGGGGTGGGCGTGTGCTCGTCGCCCAGTTGCCGCCCTCTGCCGGCACAAGCAGCAGCCACGGCAGCCGCGGCCGCAGCCTCAAGACGGCATGGCTCGGCCCACCTCCTCGACGAAGCCTCGCCGGCGAACCACCGTGGTGGCCGGAAAACGCAGAGAGAGAGAGAAAAATAAAATCAGAAAAAAAAACAACTAACTTCTTTGCTTCCTTTTGATTATTTGCAAGATCCTCTTATAATTTGCAAGGTAAAACTAGATTAATTTGAAGCTTGAAGATTTGAAGAAAATTTGAGGAAGAAGAACTAAAGTTGAGAGAGGAAGAAGGAGTCTTACTCCTTTGTTGAAGAAAAAGGCTGGTGAAATGGATGGGAACTTAAGGTTTTCTCTTCTTCTTTTTTTTTTTTTTTTTTTTTTTTTTTTTTTAATTGGTGGTCTTTCGGTAAAAAGACTAAAACACCCTTACTCATCGAATTACCGAAATACATTTGATGATAAAATTGCGAAACTAATCTTCCTACTAATATAATTAAAACACTTTCTTGAAAAGACTAAAATACTTCTCTCGTGAAAATACTCGGATACTCTCTTTCGGTAAAAATGACCAAAATACCCTTTTGCTCTGAAATACTGAAACTAAATAGCTTTAATAATCCAAAAATGATTAAAACTATTTAATTAAATGTCTTAAAAGTATGGGGGATTACAGTCTACCCCCCTTAAAAGAAGTTTCGTCCCGAAACTTAAACCAAAACTCCTCTCTTCTCCGAACTTTCAACTTTGAAAACTTATGAGCATTACGCCATAATATAATTCTTTCTCAAGAAGTAGCCAAATAATACGCTACTAAGTAAAACAAGTAGCCAAATAATACGCTACTGAGTAAAACTTTTGCCTTGAATGTTTAAACTATGAAATGCTTACTTTGCTTGAAAAAGTTTTCCTTGAAAACTCTAGAAAAATCGTGCACAAATGCAACAAATAATCTCTAGCAATGTGCGCGCACGCACTCTACCCCCCTTAAAGGAGTTACGCCCCGGAACTCAACTCACCTAGTCGAAGAGCTCAGGATACTTCGTTCTCATCTCATCTTCAGCCTCCCAGGTAGCCTCTTCGGTACGCTGGTTAGACCACAAAACCTTGAGTATCTTTATATCTTTATTTCTTGTACTTCTCACTTTAGAGTCCAAGATCTTCACTGGTCTCTCTTCAAAAGAAAGCGTCTCATCCACTTCTATAATCTCGGGATCTAACACATGAGACTTATCGGGTACATATCTCTTTAGTTGGGATACATGGAACACATTATGGACCTTTCCCAAGTTATTCGGCAATTCCAAACGATAAGCTAATCTTCCAATTCTTTCAATAATGTCATAGGGACCTATAAACTTCGGGCTAAGCTTTCCTTTTTGCCCAAAACGCATCACCCCTTTCATAGGTGACACCTTCAATAAGACTTTCTCGCCTACTTGATACTCACTATCTCTTCTATTATGATCTGCATAAGCCTTTTGACGATCCTGGGCCACCCTCATCTTTTCACGGATATATCTCACTTGATTCACGGTATCCTCAATCATTTGCGGACCCAAGGTAACCGTCTCGCTAATATCATTCCAAAGACAATGGATCGCGACATTTCCGACCATATAGAGCTTCGAAAGGAGCCATCTTAATGCTAGAATGGTAACTATTATTGTATGAGAATTCTATTAAAGCCAACATCTCATCCCAAGTCTTAGGGTAATCTAAGGCACACGCCCTCAACATGTCCTCGAGAGTCTCGAATTGTTCTCTCGATTGACCATCGATTCTTTGGATGAAAAGTCGTACTCTTAAGCACATCGGTCCCAAAAGCTTTCTGTAATGCTTCCCAAAAATGAGATAAGAATCTTGAATCCCTATCAGATACAATAGTGGAAGGAATTCCATGATGCCTCACCACTTGGTCTACATATACTTTACCACACTGTTCCATCGACCAATTGTCCTTCATCGGAACAAATTTTGCTACTTTAGTTAGTCTATCTACAATCACCCACACTTTGGTGAATCCTTTCGCTGTCTTGGGAAGACCTACAACGAAGTCCATTGCTATGTCATCCCACTTCCACTCAGGCACTGGTAATGGTTGAATCGTTCCTTGAGGTCTCTTGTGTTCACTCTTCACCTTCTGGCAAGTCAAACACCTAGCCACAAATTCAGCTACTTCTCTCTTCATATTGTTCCACCAGAACATCAACTTCAAGTCCTTATACAATTTATCCCCTCCAGGGTGGATAGAATAAGTCGTGTTGTGCCCTTCTTTCATCACTTTCGCTTTCAACTCGGTGCAACTCGACGGTATACACCACCTTCCATTGAATCGGACACTTCCATCATTATGGATGCTAAACTCCTTTGTCTTCTTTTCCTCGATTAGCTTCTTTATCTTTTCAATTTCCTCATTCCCTTCTTGAGCCTTTAAAATTTCTGCATTCAATGTTGACTGGATTGAAATGGCATTTAAGCATGCGTCCACTCCACCACTCCCAACAACGTCAATGTTGAGCTTCCTAAACTCATCACACAACTTATCGGAAAGTACCAAAGTACTTAAACTATGGCTAGACTTACGACTTAACGCATCGGCAACGACGTTTGCCTTTCCTTCATGGTATAAGATCTCAATATCGTAGTCATTAACCAACTCCAACCATCTTCTCGCCTCATATTCAAATCTTTTGAGTATACAAATACTTCGGACTCTTGTGATCCGTGTACAACTTCACCTTCACTCCATACAAGTAGTGTCGCCAAATCTTCAAAGCAAACACTATTGCGGCTAACTCTAGATCATGGGTTGGGTAATTCACTTCGTACGGTTTCAATTGCCTAGAAGCGTAGGCTATAACCTTTCGGTTTTGCATCAACACACACCCTAAACCATTTTTCGAAGCGTCACTATATACCTCCAACTCAAAGATTCTCCTCTCGGCAACGTCAAGATCGGAGCTGTAGTCAATAACTCCTTAAGCTTCTTAAAGGCTTTCTCACACTCCTCGGTCCATATGAACTTTGTATCCTTCTTCATAAGACTAGTCATTGGTTTAGCTATCCTCGAAAAATCCTTCACAAAACGTCTATAGTAGCCGGCTAGACCCAAGAAACTCCTTATATCGGTAATATTCCTAGGTGTAGGCCATTCGCTCATTGCGGCTATCTTTGACGGATCTACGGAAATTCCCTTCTTTGACACAATGTGGCCAAGAAACGCCACTTCTTCCATCCAAAATTCACACTTCGAGAACTTTGCGTAAAGCCGATGCTCCCTAAGTGTAGATAATACCAATCTCAAGTGCTTTTCATGCTCCTCCTTGTTCTTCGAGTAAATAAGGATATCATCGATGAATACGACTACAAATTTGTCCAAATACTCTCGAAACACTCTATTCATGAGGTCCATAAACATCGCTGGTGCATTGGTTAAACCAAATGGCATCACGGTGAACTCATAGTGACCATACCTCGTCCTAAAGGCAGTCTTTGGTATGTCCTTCTCCCCACTCGCAACCGGTGATACCCTCGACCTCAAGTCTATCTTCGAAAATATTTCAGCTCCTCTTAATTGATCGAATAGGTCATCAATCCTCGGTAACGGATACTTATTCTTAATAGTCACCTTGTTAAGGTCTCTATAATCAATACATAGCCTCAAGCTCCCATCCTTCTTCTGTACAAACAAAACAGGCGCTCCCCATGGGGAATAACTAGGTCTAATGTACCCTTTCTCGAGTAATTCCTTTAGTTGCTTATTGAGCTCTTTCATCTCTCGCTGGAGCCATTCTATAGGGTGCTTTTGATATAGGGGCAGTTCAGGAACTAAGTCTATGGTGAATTCTAACTCCCTTTGAGGTGGCATTCCCGGTACATCTTCCGGAAATACGTCCGGAAACTCATTCACCACCTTCACATGTTCTACCTTAAGCTTCTCTTCTTCCAACCTCTCGCACACTACACAAGAATAACGAAGCTCCCCGACTCACTTGCTTTACCAAACTTAAGGATGAAATGATCTTAATTCTACCTTCTTGTGGTTTAGTCTTGAAAGTCACCTTTTTCCCCGTCCTTATTCCTCAATTTCACTTTTTGTTCTCCACACGAATCTCGGCTTTATACTCCTTAAGCCAATCCATTCCTAAAATGATCTCCAAATCTTCCAATGGAAACTCTATGAGGTTGGTTTCAAAGTCTACATCTCGCAATTCTCACAAGGACGTCCTCATATATTCTTGAGCAAGTTACTACTTCCCCAGATGGTAACATAATAGGAATTTCAACATCCCTAGGGTTTTTTAAGCCATATTTTGAAACAACTAACTTTGAAACAAATGAACGCTCGGCTCCTGAATCAAATAAAGCTTTAGCATAAATGGAATTTATAGAAACATTACCCGTAACTACGTCCTTAGACGTCTCAGCTTCTGTAGCACTTATGACATTCAATCTTGCCACCGCAGCACACTAGGGCCGGCTCCACTCGGAAAGGTCTTATTGCTCCCATTTTGCTTGTTCCCACCTTGATAGTTGTTACCTCCCGAACGGTTTCGATTTCCCGACCAAACCGGTTCCCGCTCTTACCCTTGTCGGTCTTCAACTCGGGGGTTCTTGGAAAAGCACTCATACTCTCGGTGACCCAATTTGTGGCAGTAGTTACACTCCACTAGCTTTCCTTCACAATCCTTTCCAGGATGATTGTAGGGGCACTTCTTGCAGAAATACACGCGTTCATCTCCTTTCCTTCCCTTATTAGGACCATTTCCACCCTTCTGTTGTTGATACTGGCCCCCATTCCTTTGGCCATTAAATTGTCCTCCTTGGTGAGAGTTATATTGAGGCTTGAACTTCTTGTCGTTCCTCTGGAAATTCTGATTAGGGTTATCCTTTCTCTTGTTGTTGGAGCTCTCAATTCCAGCTTGTTTCAAATAGGAACCCAAATGAGCAGCTCTATCATACACTTCCTCTAAGGTCCTGAAAGTTGACCCTCCTAGCCCAAGCTTTACCTCAAGATTAAGTCCAGTCCTCAAACCTAATAGCCTTTCTCTCCTCGAGCAGGTACTAACTCTGGAGCAAATTTCATCAATCCTACAAACTTCTCATAGTACTGCTCCACGAGTCATGTCACCTTGCTTCAACTCATCAAATTCACGGCCTTTTGCCTCCTCAAGAAATTGGGATAAAATTTCTCTTTCAAAGCTCCTCCAAAAGCCTTCCAATCAAAGTCGCCTTGCCATTAACGTCTCCTTATGCTTGCGACCACCAAAAATCGGCTTCCTCCTTGAGGTAGTACGCGGCTATAGCTACCTTCCTATTATCTGGACATTGGATAGCATCGAATAACTTCTCAAAATCCCTAAACCAATTCTCAAGCTTGTCAGGATCCCCTTTCCCATCATAAGAAGGCGGTTTACTATCACTAACCCTCTTAAACCAATCAACAGACTTCTTTTTCGAAGGGACTCTCCTAGCTAAATTCGTAGTCACTCGGACCAAATTCCTCAGCTGAGCATCAACTCTGGCGTTTCTATCAGCCATTGATCTGCCCAAAGAAAAAAATTCGACTTAAAAATCGCTTATTGGACCCCAATATAGATCAAAACTACTAAGCAAATGCCATTCTGACATTGAATTCTCAATTTCCTCTCTAAGGGGCTTTATACTAACTCTCTTATTAGAGTAGTAGCTCAAAACAAATCTAGCACTAATTTGTAGTCATACTACACCTTTTAGTCAAAACTGGAATCTATGCAAGTAGAAAATGCCAATCACGTTGCAATCAAACACTTAGTCACATAAAACACATCACAAATGTTACTAGACCTTAGAACACTTACTAATCTAAACACTTAGTGACTAATGCGATCCAGTGTGCATATGCATATGCAATTCCCTTCCCTTTTGCAATTCAACTTTGAAATACTTTTAAGTTCGAAAACTTTTGTAAAATAAAGGTAATATAACCTTTGGAGCTCTGGTAACCACTTTATAACACCCCCACGACCCCTCCTTATATATATACTAGGAGAAATTATGGGAGTTGTTACGCCACGCATGATAATACGTAAGGCTATTCAGAGAATACAGCGGAAGTCTTTTAAATTAATCCTGGAAATACTTTAATACAACGGAAATAAGAAAGTATGTAAATGAGTTACAAACTCGGAAACTATCCCATAATAGTCCCGTTTTCAAAACAAGTCAAACCTTGACCCCAATGGTCAAGTAAAGTCAAACATACAATTCAAAATAACTTAAATATATAGGAAAGTAATCGTGTACTATAATTCCCATCCGGATGCTTATGATTTCCATGCACATCAAGAACTTGTACCGAAACTTCTCCTCTAAGCTCGCTCGCCAAATGGGTCATCACGGGGTCGTTGAGGAAAAACAACAACCAAAAGAAGACAAAGAAACACATACATCAGCAACGCTGAGTACATAACACTACTAAACTAATGCAAATAATGATGCATGCAATCCTCAAACAACTTCGGCTTGCTCTTCTTGTGACACTATATGCGACAAGCACATGACTGAACTTACTAAATACTTTCTTTTATTATTATTTGGCAATGAACGGGCACCGTCATCCTCTTGGAATCATACGGGCTCCTATTTCTTGTGTAAGAGATCCCACACCTCTTACTAAAGTTCCATGAACTTTAAATAACTTGACTCGAGAAATTAAGCTTGTTAGTAATGAAAGAGGGTGAGAGTGAGCCTCTAGACTCAACATCTCAGAAATACTGAATACGAGTGACGCCTAGTCCACTCAAGATCTTGATAATTGGAATTCCATAAACTTGCTTGATAAAATAAAAGCATTAGCATCGTCATGCTAAGCTTTATGCAGGAGTGTAGTTTCACACTAACTCCCCCTTATGTTCAATACTCATGGGGGATCCATCCCAAGAGTTTTATTGCCAAATTCCATTATGTGAGACACAATCACAATCATAATACATCTAGCAAATAAATTAATTTCTTATCTTTCTTTAACAGGTGAATGCAACAAATACCATAAATAACTCGATTCTAAATTCTTTGAGACCTTGCTCATCTTATCACTTTAATGACTCCATGAGTCCTTTCTTACTTTCTTAAGGATCCATGATCCAATCAATTGAGTCCTTGCTCAATGATTCAAATACTCGTGAGACCTTGCTCAATAACTTTAAAACCCGTGAGACCTAGCTCAACAATATATATAACTTCTATTGAGACCTTGCTCAATAAAACATATAACCGCTAATGAGACCTTGCTCAATAAAACATATAACCGTTAATGAGACCTTGCTCAATAAAACATATAACTGCTAATGAGACCTTGCTCAATAAAACATATAACTTCTAATGAGACCTTGCTCAATAAAACATATAACTTCTGATGAGACCTTGCTCAATAAAATATTCTCATGCAAGCCCTAGCTTCAAGAATAACATTGAATAACTTTAATCATGCTCAAAAGCAATAATCATCAATCACATGCTTTTCAAATATAGGAATAACTCAAAAGTTCCATTCCTAATCTCCTTTCTAAGTTCTCAACATGTACTCAAACAATTATAAGGCATAAGCCTCTCCTTACTCCTCATGCTCAATAAATAACCTTTAAACACTAAAGTCAAAGGTCAAGTGTATGTACCTTGATAACACACAAAATCAACAATTCAAAGGTTTCACTTGCTTTTACTATGCTTGAAACCTATCAAGAACAAAGTACTATTAATTAGTACTTACCAATAACAATTCAAGGCTACTAATAATAAAAATCAGCATTTTAAAATTAATAATAAAGCTGATTTTTCTTTAAAAATGCTTTAAAACTATTTTTGAGTCATAAACTTGAAAACCTTTACTAGTAGGCAAAACCCACTATAATCTAATACTTGAAACCTCATAAAAATCGATAATTTGTTACTTAATTACTGCTGTAAATTATTTAATAAATAATAATTTTTTTTTTTTTTTTTATTTTTACATGTGGTTCGAAAACCACAAAAAAAAACCGAAACAACAATCAACCGGCAGCCACCACGAGCACCGCCTGCACCACCACCGGCACGGCAGTGGGGCGTGCTCGTCGCCAAGCAGCTGCCGCCTACCGGGCTGGCACAGCAGCAGCCACGGCAGCCCAAGCGCGGCCGAAGCCAAAGCAAAGTGGCCCGCCCACCTCCTCGACGAAGCCTCGCCGGCGAACCACCGTGGTGGCCGGAAAACGCAGGGGAAGAGAGAGAAAAATAAAATCGAAAAAAAAAAACAACTAACTTCTTTGCTTCCTTTTGATTATTTGCAAGATCCTCTTATAATTTGCAAGGTAAAACTAGATTAATTTGAAGCTTGAAGATTTGAAGAAAATTTGAGGAAGAAGAACTAAAGTTGAGAGAGGAAGAAGGAGTCTTACTCCTTTGTTGAAGAAAAAGGCTGGTGAAATGGATGGGAACTTAAGGTTCTCTTCTTCTTTTTTTTTTTTTTTTTTTTTTTTTTAATTGGTGGTCTTTCGGTAAAAAGACTAAAACACCCTTACTCATCGAATTACCGAAATACATTTGATGATAAAATTGCGAAACTAATCTTCCTACTAATATAATTAAAACACTTTCTTGAAAAGACTAAAATACTTCTCTGTGAAAATACTCAGATACTCTTCTGGTAAAAATGACCAAAATACCCTTTTGCTCTGAAATACTGAAACTAAATAGCTTTAATAATCCAAAAATGATTAAAACTATTTAATTAAATGTCTTAAAAGTATGGGGGATTACACCAGCCCCCCACCCAACCCCACCGCAGCCCCCTCACCCAACCCCACCCCAACCACCGCAGCCCCCACCCTCCCTCCCCCACTCTCGCAGCCTCGCCAGCCCCTCCCCTTCCCCCGCAGGGAGGGGGAGGGGTTGTTGTGGGTGGGGGTGGTGGGCTGGGGTAGGGGTGGTGGGCTGGGGGTGGTTGGGGGGTGGTGGGCTGATGGGCTTTTAGGGTTTTTAGGGTTTTTAGAGTTAGGGTTTTTAGGGTTTAATTAAGGTTAAGAAGGGTTTTTTACGGTTTAATTAAGGTTAATTAGGGTTTTTTAGAGTTAATGACTAACGGAGTTAACCGCCGTTAGTCATTTGGGCATCTGGTGAATTTTTTTAAAAGTCAGGGGTAACTGGTGAATTCGAAAAAAAGTGGGGATATTAGGTAAATAAATTTATTTGTCAGGGATATTTGGTGAAAAAACCGTAGAATCTATGATATATTTGATATTCTGCTGATATTTTGAAAAGAGCTTCACATTCTTCGTTGAAGGCACATGAAACATTGAGCCAGTTGCATCGGATGCTTTGATTTTGAAATGGAATCGAGGAGTAAAGGGGAAACCTAGCCCATATCTTTTTATAAAGTGTGGTCATAATAACTATGAATTATGATTTACATCTTGTGATTGTAATTGTCAATATTAGCCTAGGCACTTTCATCACATCGCTTCGTCTGATTTAACATGATCTTGTAAGTTTGCCTTTACTTTGTAGATTGTACCCCTTAGAAGTCTAAATGCTAGTATAACCTAAGTGGCTATTTTTTCCCTTGTTATAATTTAGCAACTGGAAGTGAGGAGGGTGAGGAAGGTGAAGTCAGTGTAGAGAGAGGGGTAGCAACGAAACGGGGCCTAAACAAATTAACATAGGAGGCAACCTCAAAACTTAATATCAACTGATGTCTGATTGAAATAGTTCAGCTGCATAATTTTCTTCTCTAGTGACATTATTTTTTAATAAAAATCCACCCACATAGATGTAGTTATACCAGAATCTACAGGGATGAGATTAGCTAGATCTAGTGTAATAACAGTATCAGATAACTCTTCATATTGTATTCGCGTCCATGAAGCCTATGCAGCTCCAGACCATATGCCAATCGAAGCTAGTTGAAAGAGAAACCCATTCCTCTAATATGTACCAACTAAATCCCGCAATGACATCACACTCCTGACTCCATCTACACCTGAGAACATGAAGGCCAAGAAACCCATGAAAAGGACCTTCCACAAGAACTTTGCCATTTTCATCCACCAACTTTTTACTCCCTTTTATAAACTGTATATTGTGGGTTCAGAAAAAGAGAAACTCACCACGCAGCTTGGCAGCCTCTTTATGGGCTAATTTGGCATAAAACATAACACAGGTCTCAATAGAGCAGGCCACAAAACGATCTCCACTGTTACAAGCAATTAAAACATCATAAGCATCCAGAAAAATAGCATACTCAAGCGTACACAGTAACATAACAGCAGAGCTCGGCTTGCAAAAGAAAAAAGGACGGTCTACCACTTAATTGCTTCCAGCAATTTAACACAGCCAGACTTTTCACAAGGATCAGCATGCACGAATATCTGATGAATCTACAGAATAGGAGAGAGCAAATTAGAAAAAAAAACAAATTAACAAGCTCACATAAATCAATGCTCATGAATGACAGAATGACCATGATATTATCATTAAACAGAAAAAAACCACTCTCAGCAACTTTTGCAGTCTCAGGGGAGAAGGAAAAGTGTTGGAAACAGAAACTCAGCCGACTTTCTCGTTCTACAAGGTTCAACCTCTAGTTGAAAACTTAAAGTGTATTATAATCAAATCAAAACAGTGCATATAATAATGCGGACATCCAAACACAGTTTGTACCAGTACACAGCTACAATACATCAGTAAACTGTTGAAAAGAAGCTTAGAGAACTGCAACAAATCATCCAAGGCCTCCAATTCTGCCGACCTACACTAGACATGGCACTAGGAGCACAAAGGAAGGGAATGGAAACACCCGAGAGTCAGAGCATAATCAGCGAATATCAGATAGGAATATTCTGCCAGCAGGGGTATGAGCTGCCACGACGCACGTGAAGGTTCAACCTCTAGTTGAAGACTTAAAGAGTATTATAATGAAATCAAAACAGAGCATATAATAATGCGGACAGCCAAACACAGTTTGTACCAGTACACAGCTACAATACATCAGTAAACTGTTTAAAAGAAGCTTAGAGAACTGCAACAAATCATCCAAAGCCTCCAATTCTGCCGAGTGCCGACCTATGCTGGACATGGCACTAGGAGCACAAAGGAAAGGAATGAAAACACCCGACAGTTAGAGCATAATCAGTGAATATCAGATAGGAATATTCTGCCACCAGGAATATGAGCTGCCACGACTCACGTGAGCAAGGACAGAAAGGAGCGTGCGCATTAGCTATAAATAGAGAGCTTGAAGAATGTAATTAAGCATCCAGAAAAGTATTTTGGTCTTATTTCCTTTGGGAGAGATCTTGGCTCTCGAAAGCCTTGAAACTATCTTGTTATTCTCATTAACAGTTAACTAAGTTTAAGCTTCATTCTGCCATTACTGTGCGTGTTTTAGCTCCCCCTGTATGCAATTCGTTAAGAATTGGTATCAGAGCAAGTTGATTCCTGGCACTTGCAACTATTTCCCAGAATGCTCAACTCGTGGATAGGCTTGAAGCGAGGTGGCAGCCTTCAGAAGTGCCATGGCGGAAGAGATTGTTGCCGCTGTGGGCAAGGCAGCCCTAGAAATGCAAGCAACAATCACAACCCAAATCATTACTAAACTCGAGCAAACCACTCAAAGGCTTCAAGCAAGAATTGAGGACTCGCGTGAAACCCAGGGGAGGGTGATCGAGAAACTCCGGTCACAGCAGAACAAACTCCATTATGAGTTTCGATCCACACTCTGTCACTCACCCAACTGAAATACCTCTATACGCCCCCTATACAACAAGAAGAGGAGGTTGGATCGCATAGGGAAGGATTTGTAAACGAAATTTTGGGAAATAACCACCTCGGTGAGAGCATAAGGCTTTTTCTTCGCCGGTGAAGGGGGGAAAAAAGAAGAACCTATGGAAGAACCAGGAGGAGGAGGTGGCTCCACTAAGTGGCCAAGAGCATTTCGTGGTGGTGGAAGTTCTAGGCGGAAATGGCGGTGGATATGGATGCAGAGGTAATAATGCCAAAACTTGGAGATACTCGAAACTTGATATGACGCTTTTTGATGGACAAGACCCAGATGGCTGGATGGTAAAGGGTGGAAACCCATAACTTCATTTCCTTGGACACCGTTGAGAAGTTAAGGCTGCTGATATCGGATTCAAGGAGCTTCAGACTTTCTCTAAGGAATGGGGAATCAGTTCATGGCAAAGGAGAATGTAGAGGAGTAAAATTACAATTAGATGGAGTGAAGCCCACCCCCCAAACCTACCCGGGTGGGAGACTCTTCAAGATCACTTATATTTGGTACTGTCGACAGCAAAGAGAAGGCAAGAAGTTGCTTTCTCAAAAGAAATGCCAAATTAAGAGAAGTGCACAAAATCTCTATTATATAAATGAAGATGGGAGAACTTAGCGTCCACCTTCTTTTACTTATGCCCTTAGTTTTAAAAACCTTAATAAGCGATGATAAAACATATTTATGCTGAAAACAACAAATTAATTGAAAATATATAAGGTATTGTAATTTAAAAGATATAAGTTACTGCCTATACTTTGAATTAGCTAATGTAAATTTTAGTATTGCCTATTTTTACTTAATTGTAAATTTTAAATGAAGAAAAAAAAAGCAATCTGGTCATACATAGAAGAAGAACAGAAGCAGGAGATAATAAAAGGAAAGGATAAGAAAAAAGAAAGAAAGAAAAAAAAAAAAAAAACAGAAGCAGTCAAGCAGGACAAAAGAAAAGGGAAGGATAAGGAAAAAAGAAAATAAAAATAAAAAGGTAAAGACCCACGTAGTAAAAGGTCAAAGAAGAAAATTTTGGAAAACCCTCGACATTCTAGAGTGAAGATAAAGAGAAAAGAAGCTACGGACGTTGAAGAGAGAAAGAGGGACTGCTCGCCGGCGAAGGACACCGGAGCTACGGTGCCGGGGTCGCCGGCAAATGACTCGCCGGCAATCTCCTTCAACTCCGGCGAGTTGGCGGCCATCAATAGCTACGAAATCGTAAATTAGGGTATTACTCCCAATTTACGAATTTTAAATTGGGGTTCAATTTGATGAAATTTAATGCAACTAACAAGGGGCTTTTACTCGAAACACATGAGAACTTTGGTGTCCCTTCGAAAAATGTCCCATATAACCCTATGATTAAAAACAATGTCATTGTTTTACTGATGATATACACCGATTATCTTTCCTCTACATAAACGCACGTATTACGTGCATGTAGGATTACTATTATACATCCTCCGTTCTTTATTAATTGCAACAATTGGATTTATACGCTATCCACACACAACCTTATTGCCATCCATTATAATGTTTACATATGGAAAAATACGGCTGTGGGGTCTTGTTAGGGTGTGTTTTATCCCTCATACTTAACCTCCAAACTTCAGACATTGCCACATCAGTTTTTCACCAACTTTTACCTACTTTTTGTTCTTCAAACTCACTCCAGATTCATTCCAGTTTTACGCTTTATCCCTCATACTCTCTCCACACTTTCTACAAAAAATTTAAAATATTACTTCAATAAGTAAAACACTTCGTTCTTTTATGTGAGCTTTTTAAGAGAAGCTTTTCACTTATTCACAACGGAGGAAGTATTTTATATTCAATCTATTTCATGTTTCTTTTTATTCAGGTGTCACAATCTTATTGGGCAAGAAATTTGATCCATTCGAATTTTAATTTTGGCAGCAATTGTTGAAGTTTGAAATTACCAAACACCGTCCAAAACTCATCCTCCATTTTGCCAACAATAATGCAAGTCTGGGCTCAAACTCAACAAAGTCTTTGTCCCAAACTTTGTTGTCAGAATTATGATAATGAAACCCTCAAGCTAGTCTCGATATATACTTTCAATATATCAACTTATTATAATTTTTACTAAAAGGCAACGAAATATATTAATGGTTAGAGTTGTGCATTTTGGCAATCGTGAAAACTTAGGAGGAAGTATAACTGAAAGGAAGGATAATTTAGTGTCCACCTCTTTTATTGTTAAATTTTTATTAAAAAAACAATTACAGTGAGCTTTGTGAACAATATTTCAGACATACTATTACGCAATTGAGCGTTCTATTTGCTACTAGTGTGCACTAACACAACACGCATGAGGTCCGTTCAATAAAAAAATCCATAATCAGATTCTTAGAACATCCACATAACCTTCTCCATCTATTCAAGAGACAGTATAATAAGCAACAGACAAGTACTCACATGTGGTCGATCAAGATTAACGGGAAAACCTGGGCACAAAGGAAAAAAAACAGTTTGGTTAATATAGAATGAGATAATGAAGGTGACAAACCAAAAAACGTGATAAATAGTCCAAGTCATACCCACTAGCCACTAAGACACACATACAATGAGAAAAATTCGCACTTCCTCTTTTGTTTTCACAAAAGGTCGTATTTAACATTTGTGGTCCACTCTTGTAAATTTTGGCTTTTATTTTTTGTTACAATGCCATGTAATAGAAAGTACAAAATGATAATCTTAAGAAAATACCTTTAAAAATTATAATTGCACTCAACATTTTGACGTTATGGTTCATATAGTTCAAGTGTTCAACAAATGCTCAAAGTTAAAAGTGTTTTAACAAACCAAGTAAATTATGGCCAATAACTCTGCAATGGGTATACAAGTATGGTTTATCATTAAATACAACATAAACAAGAATGTCATTAATTTTGTACTTGGAGAATAACATTAAAAAGAGAATAAAGCTACCAAAGGCCAAATACCATCTTACGTTAAACGTATTCTACTAGGCATGATACCAACACTAATTGTGTGTGTGGGCATGGGACTGTGTGTGGGCGCGTGTGTGCGTGTGCGTGTGCGTGTGGTTTGTGCGTATGTGGTGTGTGTATGTTATCTTTTAGTTGAACCATTTGCTTTTTTCTCATAATTTAAAAAAAGAGGAGAGAGAAGGGAAATTGGATCCCTTTAGAGGAATTAAAAGTAAAAAAGCCTCTCTTACTCCACTAGAATGGTCCAATGTGTACATATGTCATGTCAACTAACAAAAGTAAATTGATTTGCAATAAGATTTGAACCCATGACATCTGGCTATTATACATAACACAATTACCATCTCAACCAACTTTTAATCATGTTTTATATGTTCACATGATTATATTTATACCTTTTAAATGTTGAGTTTTCTTTATTATATTTTAATGCGAATGGGAAAAAAATGCATATCAAGTTCGGAAAAAAATACCACCAAGGGCAACTCTAGGCCCAAATACTAGTTAAAGTGAAAAAAGTGAAATCACATCAAAATCTTTGCCAAAATTGATATGGTGCAACTGATTAAAGGGCCCAAATTGACCAATGATGCAAACAAAAGAACAAAAAAAAGCATATATTTACGGTCGACTGAGAAGATTCTTAAAACTAGAGGGATGAACGGATTTATTTGCATATTCTTTGAGCTGATATGCATAACTTTCTAATTACGTGAAATTACATACTTAATGTTATGTGCTGATAAATAAGAATAGACTATTGCTAATCCAACTAAAGCACTTTGCTCAAAGAAGCACTTATAGGCTAAAAATTTTGCCGAGGGTTTTCCCGAAGGTGATTTGGTCTATTGTTTCTTCCATGTACGCCAATACACCGCCATAGTATATGGCCAAAGGAACTAGCTTCAAACCCTAGTAATTGTCTACAACAGGTTCAAAGCCACTGTACAATTCAATATTGTAACTCATACATGCGCGCAAGGCCAGACTCACTCATTTTATCTTACTACTCATGTCACATCATCGACGCTTCAAGATCGGTTTTAAATATTTTGACATTTCATTTCAGGCCAAATTCAAATAAACCTTTCATAAAAAAGGCGTGTTGCAAGTTAAAACATACTCGTGTCTAACATGGGTACCCGAGTCCGAATAACAAAGGATCTAAATAGAGTCCTTCAAAATTACATCCCAAAAACATAACAAAATAACACTCACCTCCAAAACCAAGGTTGTCCAAGAGTTCCTCATCATCTATAGGAGGGCTGGCCTCACGACCCTCGTCCTCATAAATTATGTCCTTAAAATTTGAGTTCGTGCGTTAGCAAAATGTACTACCATGTTGCAAAAGTGAAGACACCTTTTTTATAGGAAATATTTCATTCAAGCAAAACACAGAAGAATGTATAGTAAAATTGAGGCCCCATAGTGCTTTAGTATCCCATGTTGGCTTATGGATCTAAGTGATAACGATTTCAAAAGTGATCTTGAGAAACCAGCCCCTCCCCCCAACAAAAAAATCAAGAGATACAGATAATATTCAACCCCAAAAACATCCTTCAAAAAAGCTTGATTCCTAATTTTCATACTATGAACTCATCTCCCATGGTAATTCCCCAAGCGCAAGTTATATACGTTTAAATTAGCATCTAAGTAGACAGAAAATGGACTACACAAACGAACTACGCCCAAAAAAAAAAATCTAAACAAACATATATGGCCCATAAGAAATATATACCAAGGCTTATGAAAGCATTGCCCCCAAATCCCTAACAAGGATTACCCTGACCCAAAGCCAAGGGTGCGCCTGCCTCTCGGAACCCTGACTCGCTAAACCAGCAATGAGATCCCTTGTTGGATCACTTTAAGCGCCAGATTCAAGGCATTTCAACATTAATTAATAGATTTAAATGTAAAATGATTAGTGATTTCGTAAGTGATAAATGTGAAATAATTCATCTACTTAAAGTGGGAGGGATGAGAGAGAGAGAGTAAAGGGAAATATTAAGGAGGAAAGGACAAATCATTCATTTAATGGGAGCTATTGTTTGTAATTGTGGGCAGTGCTTAGTGGTTCCCAAAATTCTCTATGCCTTATTTCCCTAACGCAAACATCATTATTAACTAGTGCGTCATAAATAAAAAGAGAACAAAAAGTATCAAACCCAAAAAATTAGACGTACATTGTCGGGTACGAAAGTATAAGGACCTGTAAAGAAACACAGACATGAATAAGTTTGAGCTGAAGGAACAAACGGAAAATAAGTGACAAAATCAAAAGTCAAGCCAACTCTACTATAGAGAATAGACTCATAGAGAGATATAAACCAGATTCTAAAACATCATGCAACACACAAAATGAAACACAACTCCATATCGAGATTAGGACTTACTAAAGCTCTCAAAACTTATACATTGCAAGATGTTTACAGTAATTTCAGGGACTGCAAATATACAATATTACAATTGGAAATATGACTGCAACGAAAAACCACATATTATAAAGAGTCATCGCTTCGGGATGCGAGTCAAAAGTTGTCAAATCATTAGAGGTTATGAATACCTTGTAACATATAACAAGCAACTCAGTAGCACGAGAAAGGTAGGGGTCCCCAAAACAGATACATTCACGAAACGGGAAAACCTCTAACATGGAAATGTTTCTTGGAATTGAAGAAACCATAGCCAAAGTTTCCATGCTTCATAGATAAGCACCATGAGAATAGATTCAACTTGCAGGAAAGCAGAAACTTGTAAAGCTGCTCTTCACATTTCACAGATCCATCGTATGAAGGTTCTAACCTAACCAACATATATAACTCAAATCCAGGTTTGACTCACTAATATTTACTCCATTCTCTAAATGAAATCGACTTTTTTCCCTTCATGCTCTAAGGGCCAGGCGACAACAAACCAACCAGATTAAAATTTTCTAAATTTTAACAAGTAACATGTTCATTTCCTGAGTCAATTAGAAGCCTAGCTCAGCTATTCCATGTAATTTCTCAATAGCATGTAAAATGCCTGCTTTTGGTTAACAAGTAGGATGTTTCCCATTATCAAGCATATATTAACAAAAGACTTCTTTCAAAAACATAAGAATATCCGAAAGACCTCAAAAAAAGATAATGTTTCTCCGAGTAAAGCACCTACAAAAACTAGCTCACCTGTGCCAGATAGTTTCTCAGCTAAGAAAACGTCATTATGTTGCATTTTCGGTTGTGGTTGGCCATCTTGCTCCTCTTTGACTAGATTGGTATACAAAATTAGATGTATAAATGAATAGATATGGCTAGCGCTAGTATGGAACACAGAAATGTAACAACACAGTCAGCATTAAAATTGGGTTAACTGAATCCAAAATATTTGCCATGTGTGAAATATAATCCTAACAAGGAAAAATTGCGCCTAGTGTTACCATTATTGAGCTACTTGTAGAAAGACATGGATCTCTACGGCGGTAAAATATTCTAGAATACATCCCACCAAAAAATTATTTACAAGACAAAAAAGGAAAAACAAATCAAAGAAGGGTGTTTTGATTTCAAAATCAACAAAGGCGGCGTTCGTAGTTGGACCATCTAGGAGGGTAAAGAACTTTCCCAACGCACAAAAATCTGGTGCAAAGTTTAGTGTTGAGAGGGAGTAAAAGTGATTAGAATGGGATTTTGGTTTTATACTTCTATTTACATCTATATTATTCAATTACTTAATTTATTTCCGTTTTTGGCCATCCATCAGCTTTGTAATTTGTGAAAAACAAATCTGGTAATTGGTAGAGCTCATCAATCATCACAATATGGCCAATTTGGATTATACAGAATATTTCGTCAAAACATTGTATTATTTCTGAAAATAGAAATAACAAAACCGTATATTGAATAACTACAATACTTCAAAGACTAGCTAACCTTTTCCACGTGATTTCTTAGAGGAAACGGCATCACGGCCCTGCATCTTGCATGACGAAGCTAGATAGATTTAACAAAGAATGGGTCACTAAGGAGTGAGAAAGAAACACAAAACGTAAAGCACTAGCTCAAATTTACCGTATGATCTCTTGGAGGAGGAAATACCACGACGTTGCAGCCTCCGTAATGGGCCTCCAAGCTCATTTTCTAAAGGTTAGATTTACGAAAACTTAGAATGAAATTTAATAAAATAAAATGCAGATGGTGGGGTTCTTTTGAAGATAAGACTTGGTCACCTTTGCCATGTAATTTCTCCGGTAAAGGGGCAACACGACGTTTAATCCTCAATGGTCGAGAATCCTCCTCCCAGGCTAGATTGATTTTGATTGACCATCAACAATAGCACAAAATGAAAAGGCATGTCACTAAGGACCTATTGTAAATTAAAAAATTGCAATTATAAAAGCAAATATACAACACCAAAAACCAAAACCTAAGAAGTTGGAACAACTCACAATCGTCACAGAGAGATGGGAGAACAAGAGCAGGATTATGCCCAGCTTCAATCGCCCCCTCAATCATCTACATAACAAATCAAAATTTTCACAAGAATCATTGAAATTCATCAGAGAAAATCTAGAAAAAAAAAAAAAAAGTGATTGAAAGAGCATTTATCAAGCTAAGTTCTGGATGCATAATAGTTGATAACCCTAAATATAATCGTAAATTAAAGCTTCGAAAATCTAAAATTATTCATTACACCAGTAAAATCTAGGGTTTTCTGAAGTTAAATTATACTATGAAGATAGATAGTTCTATTAAATTCATACGTAAATGACGAAGCTAACTTGAATTTCGATGGGAAAAAAATAGAATTAAGCAACAATTGGAAATTCGATGAGAAGAACAATAAATTACCTTTATTAGTCGTTAACGGGAAACCGAAATCCCCACAATCGCAAACCTCCAAACAGGAAAAATCGAAATCGAAATTATATATAGAGTAGTTTAATGTGTTTTTTAATCACCTAAAAAAGTGCACATTTTATAAATACGTGTGGACCGGGGTTATATCGTGAGGATGTGGGATCAAACTCTGCTAAAGGCACTTATGGTCTTGTTTGTCGTGTTTTTTTTTTGTTGAATCTAGAGGAAGTTTGCTTGCCGTGTTTATTAAAAAATAATTTCTAATTGTCGCCATCAAAAGAACTAGTATTTTTTACACGCGACGCGTGCGCGAACATCGCTTTGAATGCCTGTGATATTGTACATGTTTCTTTTGTTTTAAAAAATCAGGAAGTTACTTTCACTAAAAAAAATATGGTAGTTTTTGTAGGGGAAAATTCTGGCTGTTACATTAGAACTTTTTTTAAAAAAAGTTATATGACTTTTTTGCCCTCATTAGTTATCTTGGAAGAATAAAAACATAAAGGGTATTTTAGGGAACTCAGGTGGACGCTAAAGTCCTCAAGAGTTCCCATATATAATAGAGATAAAAAAAACTTATATTAAAAGCATGAGATAATATAAAATGCTTGGTGTTGACCTGTTGTGGTGAAAAATATATTTCCTCTGTTCTTATTCTAGTGTAATAATTGAGTCACGCTTGCCAATGCACAACTTTAATTATTAATATCTTTAATATATTTTTAGTAAAAGTTATACAAATTTAATATTTTGAAAGTATATATATCGATACGAATCTAACAAGACCCCATATGACTATATTTTTCCTTATGTACAAATCGCAACAGATAGTTAAAGGGTGGTGAGTGAATAGTGTAAAAATCCTATTGTTACAATAGAAAAAGAACGGAGGAACTGAGGAAGTATATTATAATTGGGTCTCATTATTAAAAATTATTGATGTTCTTTTAATTTGATTTGATGTTCATTTTGGTTGAGCTAAATACTTATTTGCGTGTGAGTCTTATGTTACATATCCGCCTTTTACTCTTATTTGACCGTATATTGACCCATGATTAGGGATAGGGGTGAAAGTTATTCGGATAAAATCCAAAATCCAATCCAATCCAATCCAAATTAGTAATTCGGATCGGATTCGAACTGTGTTTCGATTGGATTCAGATTGAGATTTTTTGAGAAATTGGATATTTGGATCGGATTGGATTGAGGGTAATTGGATCCAAAAATCCAATGTAACCGAATAGTAATATGCCTTATATTCTGTATCTGGATTGGGCTTAAGTGCTTAACTGATTTTTTATTTTTGAAAGCCTAGTCCATGGCCCAGTAGGCGCAATACTTCAATCCTTCCCCTAAAACCCTAACAACGCTTAATTCCTCATTTCCTAAATCTACTAGACTGCTGTTTTGCTTAATTTATTTCATCGAAAAACTAGAGTTCCAAAAATCGGATTTTCGGATTGGATCCAATCTAGTGTATGAAAAATTGGATTGGATTGGATCGGATTCAAACTCTAATTGGTTTGGATTCGGATTGAAAAATTAAGATCCAAATTTTGTTCGGATTGGATTGGATTAGGCCCTAATCCAAACCGTACACCGAACTTTCACCCCTAATTAGGGATGTCAGTGGGTAATGGACCCTACCCGGATCCATGGATCCAAATCCGTTTTTAGCGGATCTGGATCCTCAAATTTTGGACCCTACGGATCCGGGTAGGCTATGGATCCTTGTTTTTAAAAACGGATCTGGACCAGATCCTAAATTATTACCCGGATCCGGATCCATTACCCGTTTTTGAAAGTTATTTTAAAATATATAATTAAATGGGTAAAAATTAATGTTAAACTCTTAATGTTATTTATGCTCGGATTTGTTATATAAAGGTTGAATGATTGCTTACTTCAACATCGATAAATGAAAATGTTAAATGGCGTTGTTTTGTGTTTTAAAATCTCTAATTATTGTGAAAATTAGGGTCGTTTAAAGAAAATAGGTTAGGATCCGTTTAGGACCCGGATCCGTAGGATCCATTGGATGTAACAACCCATAATTTTGCTTCTAGTTTTTCGCAAGAAATTTCTTTAAAACTATTATTTTCTCTAAATTAATTATTTTTATTTTATAATTTTGGGAGCCGAATTATTTTTTTTATTTTTATGGCATGTTAATGTGTTTATTTCATTTATATTTATAATATAATTTATTAGAATTATTTTTATTATTAAGTATTTTCAAAGTTTAGGCGCGATTTAGGAATTAATCGTTTTATCGCGTAACGGGCTTTCGGAGCATGGATCATTGTTGAATTGGGCCGAAAGTTTTTGTGGGTATTGGGCTTGGGGCAGCCGGCCAAGTGAAGGATTTAGGAGAGCCTTCTCCTTTCTTTTCTCTTTTGTTTTCCTTAAGACTCTTTGACGCCTTATAACTCCCATAACCCCCCTTAATGATTTCCTTTAATTAAACCCCATTAAACCTCTTAATTCACTTCAAATTCTGATTAGAAAATCAGAACTCTTGGCTGTCATTCTCCAATATTTTCGGCTATCATCATCATCTTCATTCTCTCAAATTTTCTTCATTTCTACTCTTTGATAATTGTTCGTGAATTGTTTTTGTGGCTTTTTCCTTATACTTGGTGCTTGGAATTTGAAGAAGAAGAGGATCACACGCCTATTGTGGGGATTTCCAGAAGTTTTCAGCTCGCCTCCGACGATCCAGGTAACTAGTTGTTATCTTAGAATCATAGTGATTAGAGTAGTATTCGGTATTAGATTAATACGTTAGGAATTATCTAAAATACTTTTTGAATGAAATTTTTGACAAAATTTGACATGAACATACGTGACACATGCTATGTGAATACTGTGTAGAGAAAAATAATTTTTGCATGATTTTTAATATTTATTTGATTTAATTAGTATTTTGTGTGTTTTTGGCTAAATTTCATAATAATTATTGAACGACTGTTAAAATTGATGAAATCATTTTTCTTAGATCCCGTTAGTATAACTTTCATAATAACTTTTGGGCACGCGTCACGAGGTAATCTCCGATGTCCATCTAAACATAGATCCCGTTAATATAAAATGAATTGATTACGTGATTATGTGCTTATAAAATTTATAAGTATGGACTATAATTATGGATTATCGACTTAATGCGAATTATGAATATGAAGACAAAATGGACAACGACTATGGATTTCAATTATGAATTATGACTATGGACGATGTACGATATGACAAAGATGTTTACCATAACGTTATTATTGTTATTATTAATATCAACTTAGTCACTAAATCTTTTACTCCAGTTATTGAAATCGTTTAATGTCATTTAGTAATGTTATGGTTATTATTATTAATATTATTATTGTTATTATTATTACTATTATTATTATGATTATTATTATTATTATCAGTATTGTTAGTAATATTGAGACTTTATGAAAGTTGGAATTGATAAGAACTTGTGATAATGAAATGATTATGAATCTGAAGTGATAAGTGAACTCAAGTGACGGTTGTGTTTATGAAATGAGTTATTGAAACCCTATGAATGGATTGAGATTATGATGGATGAAATATGTTCACACTGGATTGAACAACGATGACGTAATTGTGTACGTGATTTATGATATGACTTGAATTAAAAGATGTTAATCACGTAAAGTGAAATATCGGAGGGAAATGATGAACAGGTTGCCCTGTATGAGAGGTTCAGCGGCCCCTACAGGTTCTCTGGTTACTATGCTGATTTTCTGTTACTTGTCTTCCTTCTATCTTGTTGTGATCCAAGTAGAAGGGGTGTGCACACTAGAGACTCTGTTATTATGGCCATTATGTTATCCGTAGGTGGTTACAGAGGATTGACCCCGGCCTACAATGTTGAAGTAAGTGGTTACAGGGGATTGACCCCGGCTTACTGGCGTTCTCTTTTCTCTCCTTAAATAATTGGATTAATTGAAATTAAGTATGTGATTATTCATTGTTTATATATGTGTATATGTACTATGCTTTCTAACCCTATCTTACAAAGTATTTTCAACTTAAGTATTTTACGGGATGGAGTTGGAATTACTCAGGGAGCTTGTCTCTCTTGTTTCTTTTCAATGTATATGTGTGCAGGTGGGTGATCGACGGGGGAACAAAAGGGAGATCATTTAGAGTTGTCATCCACTTAGCTTATGATTTAGCTTCCGCTGGAACTCTGAAACATTTAAGTAATTAGTAATATTTAATGAACATTTTACTTGGTTGTAAGGATTAATCAATTTGAATTTAGTATGCTTTAATCTAGCCTTGCATTTATTTCAAAGGAGATAAGTGCGGCGGTAGCACGCCCGTTGATTCGAACCATCGTGGATTTTCCCCCATCTCGAGTTTTATTAAATGAAGAAGGGTTCAAGTTGTCGGGAGTGTTACATCCTTAGTCATAAATAGTCTAATTTCTTTGTAAATTAGACTATTTCCGACCCTTTTCCTTAGATTTTAGTGTTTTTTCAGTGTTACTATCTTTCTTATTGCTTTCTTCTGTTCAGTTCTCTCCATCTGTGAGAGTTTTTGTCCCCTTTTTGGTGGTTGTTTCTCATCTTTGTATGAGTTTTCTTATTTTCATAGTGTCAATAATTTGGAAGATGGTCTGAATCCATAAGGTTTTAGGTTTTTTCAGCAAATCGTCACTAGGAACAATTATATCACAGAATCAGATTGTGAAGGTCTCTACTTGGAAAGATGCAAAGACATCGAAGTACACTGCTCGCGTCAAGCTTGAAGCAGTGGAGTTGGAGCTGTGCTCGAGTATGCTTAAAATTAATTGGTTCCATTGTGAAAATTGTTGCAAATTGCTAAATCTGTATTTTTCAGATCTTAATTATCATTGTATGTGCCGTTTGGCTTATTATTAATGATATATTTTCTTCCCGTCAAAAGGAAAAAAAATCACACATGAAAAACTAACTTCCACAAAAGAATTTCACCCATTTTGGTCCACCAACATTTTACTCCCTCTTTCCAACTTGTATATATTATGGGTTCATAAAGAGAGAAAGTGACCTCTCAGCTTTCCAGCCTCTTTTTGGTTTAATTTAGCATAAAAGACAACATGCCTTTCAAAAGAGCGGGCGGCGAAACGATTTCTGCTGTTACAAGCCATATAAACATCATAAAGCATCAACAAGCGTAGCGTACTCACCCATACATAGAAAGACGAAGTTTAGCTTGCAAAGAACAAGATGGTATATAATTAATTTAACTTCTTTCAACAATTTAACAAAGTCAGTTTGATCAGTATCCAGGATTATTTGATGCGTCTACACTCTACATAAGAGGAGAAATTCTACCAGATAAAGGGAAGACAAAAACCTGGACGGCTAAAATGATAAGGGGTCAAAACCTTTAAAAACATGAGATATTATAAGCCAATGCTCATCAATGACCATGTTTAATACTTCCATCAAATAGAAAACAAACCACTCATGCAAATATACCTAGAAAGTATAGTTTGATCAGTATCCGGTCTTCGTATATCTAGAAAGTCGAAGAGCCACTATAATAATGAGAAAGATTTATGCATATAAGTCCAAATCGATCAATAGTATCCGAATCGGATAAATCTAATACAATTTCTATTAGTGACAATCGTGAAAGGTTTCCGGGTTTGTTTTGACTAACACATATTTCACATTTGTTTTAGCCATTTGCAACCCAATTAGGAATTAAGAGAAGTTTTGCAAACGTCTCAAAGAACCATAGGTTACAGGTATCAATCTATCATGCCAAAGATCAACAAACTCAAACAAGCAAAAGTAGAAGTTTTATTAATGGACTCAACAACACAAATAGTCTCTAATACAAATAAGCCCCATGTCATGTACCCTCTCCCCACATATTCCCCATTACGGGTCAATACAACTTTGCCGGCTTCAAACACTAACGTAATTCCGGCTTTGTTAAGAAGTGCACCAGAAATCAGATTTCTACAAAGGGAAGGCACATAAAGCACATTATGCAATGCTAAAGTTATTCCAGAATTTAACTTGAGAGAGATCTTTCCTTTACCGAAGACATCAGCACTGCTGGAGTTTCCCATGAAGACTTGTTCGCCATTTGGAGCTTCCTCAAAGTTCTCAAAGAGCTCCTTGTTTGCACAAAATTGTTTGGTAGCTCCTGTGTCAATGATCCACTCTGCTTTATTACAAACTAGGTCCGATTCAGCCACTGCAGAAATAATCTCATTATGATCCTGAGTTATGTGAGCTTGAGATTTGTTATGGTTTTGCATCTGTTCATTTTTGTAGCATCTTGACGATTGTAGCATTGATATGCCTTGTGAGTTGTGACCATGCTTTCCACACAAATAGCAGCCACTACCTGTACATCCTTTCCAGTTGTTGTTCTTGAAATTTCCACTTTTCTTATTCTGGACTCCTAGTTTCTGAAAGGTATTATGATTGTTCTTCTTAAAGTTTGAAGTAGATTTCTTGAACCTGTCATTCTTAGGAAAAGAAGATTCCACGAGGTTAGCTTTAACGGAAAGTTCATACGGAGAAGAGTCCTTATCCTTGAGTCTGTTGGCTTCTTCAATTTTCATGTGGCTGGCTAATTCCTCTAGTGACATATCTCTCTTCTTATGTTTGAGATGGTTGCGATAGTTGGACCATGAATCAGGGAGCTTCTCGATTAGGACATTAGCTTGCAACACCTCGCACATCTTCATACCCTCAGCTCGGATGTCAGCGACCAGATTCTCATACTCATGGACTTGATCCATGATTGGCTTATCATCAATGATCTTGCAATGTAACCACTTTTCAATGGCATACTTCTTATTCCTGGCATCATCAATCCCGTATTTCTTCTCCAAGGTCTCCCAAACTGATTTTGCTGACTTGTTATTAATAAAAAGATCAAATAAGGCATTGTTCATATGACTAAGAAGATGACCTCTAACGAATTTGTTGTGTTTTTCATATTTTGCAATCTGACCATCTAGATCAGAAGGTGTAGCCACAACACTAGCAGCATCTGTGGCTGGACGTTGAGGGCAGTCAGTTGTGAGGACATAATCAACCTCGAGTTGTTCGAAGAAGATCCGGAGCTTTTGAGCCCACCGCTTGTAGTTTCTACCATCCAGCGCTTCTAGTTTAGAGAGATCAGGAAGAGTTCTGAACAAGGATGAATCCATGATATGTTCTTGTTGGATAAAAAGCTCTGCAAGAAGAGTAGATAGTTAACAATGTGGGCTGAACTGTTTAATGTATTAACGAAGCTGTGAGGTGTTCAGAACACGGTCTTAGAAGCAAATTTCGTCCCGACTATGGTGCAATCAGATGTGGCGTTGCCCCCAAAGATTTCAGACAGCTATTTCCCTTAATGTGCACTCAAACAAGGAAAATTAGGAGCTCATAATAATGCTCAAAACTATGGAGGAAAAATCAGTATGGAAGAGAGGAAAAAGATTTTTTTTTGTGTGCTTTTGTGGACAACAGAAGTCATGTTTTAAAGCCAAAAGACCAAATTGTAACTGAAGAGTGATTTTAGGAGAGAAATCTGTCAAATAAAACCAGAAAAACAAATCATAAAAGCTCTGTGATTTTAGACAGAAATCAAATTTGGGGGCGTATAATAAGCAACTGTTACAATACATCTAAAACAGAGTGAAATAGACTTTGTAACTGACAAGTTTCACAGATCTGAACTCTGAGTTACAACTTGACCCAACTAGCATATGCCACAAGACTTCCATTTGCATTATATCGAACAAAACCAAACACGAAAAGCTGAATGCACCAGAAAGACTAATTACAGGGCATATAGAGGCACAACAAATGTAATTGGACTAGGAGCTCAAAGGCGTAACTGATGAAACAGCTATAAGCCTATAGCAAAAGCAGATCATACGGTAAATGCACAGGAACTCAACAACAAGGCAGAAAAAAACTTCTAACAAACAACAGAGACCAACTTCACAACGGCAATCATAGGGTTGGCTGTTATGGTGCAGATAGTCTAATGACACAGATGAAGCTACCTGGTTATCACTAATAAGGAAAGTAGGAAGCAATATACAGAATAAAATTCCATCTATTGCAATATTATCTTCCAGTGTTCCTTATTGATATCCCTATATTAATTCTTATTACCTACTTTGGTGTAAATATCCCACCCCCACATCATGTAGCCCACCTCTTGTCTTGACTACCTTTTCTCCCCCGAGTTCCCACACATATCAACGTTTTTCACTTACGAGGTGTTTGGTTCACTATAGGGAAGAAAAAGGAAATAAGAAAGAACAAATGAGCAAAGGAATCAAGAAAGAGATATCTAATAATATGTTTGGTTCGAGGGGAGGGAGTAGGTGAGAATACAATCTAGTTGTTTCCTGGCATGTTTAAATGATAACATAAAACAAAGAAAATTCGTGAAATCAAATAGCTCCTCCTCCCGAGCACCAATGAAAATTAGCCGATCTTTACCGTGTGATTTCTCAAAGGAGGAGGCACCACAATGTCATAGCCTCCATAATGTCCAGTTCATTTTCTTTGACTAGATATACAGATACTTGAATTAGATACAACAAAATGCAAAGACATGCAATGTTAAAGATAAGACTTGCTCACCTTTACCACGTAAATTCTCAGGTAAGGGAGCAAGACGAAGGTTCATCCTCAATGGACGAGATCCTTCCTCCAAGTCTAGATTGATTAACCAAAAACATTAGAACAAAATAAGAAGGCATGTAATTATGTAAGTAATCACCTAGTATAAGGGGAAAAAATACACATACAAATACAATATACAACACCAAATACCAAAACCCTTAAAACCCCTCACAGTAGTCATAGCACGGAGGCAGAACAAGAGCACAGTCATGCCCAGCTTCAATCAACCTTTCAGTCATCTACGAATCAAGTCGGTCAAAATTTTGACAACAATCCGAGAAATTCTACTAAATGTAGACTGAAAGAGCATTTATGAAGCTAAATTTTAGATAAATAAATAATAATAGTTCAGAACCCTAATTTTACCAAACAGAGATAAACCCTAAGCTAAAGCTCCGAAAATCTAAAACTACTGTTTATAACAAATTACATTAGTAAAATACCTAGGGTTTGCTGAAGTTTGATTGATAATTCTTCTTATAAATTGCAGTAACTATGAATGAAGACAAATACGTCAATTAAATTCATAATTATAATCTTTGCACCTACATAATTATACTCAGTAAACAAGAATAATTAAGTAACAAATAATCGGAAATTCGATGAGAATGAAGAACCATTGCATTTAAAAAACACAGGAAACCAGTAATCAAATAGTACAAATTACCTTTTTTCGAAATCACCCTAAATTCAAAGAAATAAGAGTAATTAAATTCTTCGTACAGTTTTCACAGCTTTGATCGGGAAGAAATACAAGAAAGAAGAAATATTCGCGTGCTATTTGTTCATAAAAAAATAGTGGGGTTGTTTGTTTGGTGAGGAGAGTTTTGGGCTCATATTATTAGAGCATTTGATTAGTCAGTCATCTAATTAAAATGTTTGGTAAAGAAAAAGTTTCAATTAACTTATTTTGCTCAAAAAGCTCTTTTGGAAAAAGTTGGAGTGGTGAGTTTTTTGACATTAGAGGTTTGGAAATTAGTGGATCAATTACATAATGTCCAAAAGTTGTTGAGAATTACATTAATAAATAATAAAAGGTACAACAACATATTATGCACATGTCTTTATTAGTCATTTTACACAATTATGTAGCAATTAGCTATCAGCTACTTACCAAACACCTGTATACAAACAGCCAATACAAACATCTAGTTAAATAAGCTAACAGCTACCCGCTAATTGCCAAACAGGGCCATTGTTTTTTTTGGGAAATTCCCACTGGTAACCCTGTACTATGGAACATTTGCAATAGTGAACCATTTTATTTTTCAGTTTCAAAAACAACCCTATACTTAGTAATATTATACAAAAGTGACCTTAAGGATAGTAAAACCGTTAATTCAACCGTTAGTTTTATTGGTTTACCTAACCCAGGTTAACCCCAACCCCCAACCACTACCCAGCCCACTGACATCCCACCCAACCACCACATTTTTTACCAGTAAAACTAATGGTTTAATTAACGATTTTATCATCATTAATGTCACTTTTGTATAATATTACTAAGTATAGGGTTATTTTTTAAACTGAAAAAAAAACGGTTAACTATTGCAAATGTTCCATAGTACAGAGTTACCAGTGGGAATTTCCCTTATTTTTACGGGAAAAGTTTTCATATTCATTCCAAACCAGATAGATCTGGAATTACATCAGATAAAACATCACTCGGAGCTTCCTCAAGCCAAACTTTCGTCTTCTCATTTACAGGCTAAATGGCTATTGTTGTTCAGTATCACTATGAGTTTATAATTTTTTATTTCAAGATTTTCAAAGTTCTATGGTAAAAAGTTATATACTATGCGTATAATTAGACATATTTAAACAAATTTTTATGTTTATAATTACAACTTAAACTAGTTTTCTAGTTTTCATGTTTTTGTTTTGTTTTTGTCTCTGAAAATCATACACAAAGTCGCCAAATGAGAAAGATTCAGTCAACAAAGAGATCTACAACTACTAATGATAAATTGAAGATAGGTATCAATAATTTAACTAGGAAAATAAAAAAAGGTGTTAAAATGGGATAATTCGGTCAAATGGAGATACTTAAGAAAACTCGTTGAATTTGTTGATTATTAAATCTTCAAATCTTAGTAGAAAATCAAGTTTTTAAGCATTAGTTTTGTTTTCTTCCTCACTTTCTCTCGTTATACCCCTAACACGACGCATTCTCTATCACTATCTTTCAATCAATATAGCTCAAGTCATACTTACTCCGCTCCACAAAGAATGCAACACTTGAGTTTTCACGGTCTCCAATGCACAACTCTTACCATAAATGTCCTTAATTACGAACTAATAAAAATTATCAAAACATTATATTTTGAAACTAAAAATTGACTTGAATCTAATAAAATCTCCCATGACTTGTTGTTATTATATAATGGTGGGAATTTGTGGTCAAAGTTTGTAAAGTTTGACTTTAAAAATGCAAGTGTTGCATTTTTTTGGAGCAAATGAAATAGTTATTTACATCAGGGGTTGTAAGAGAAATTTGGGTTTTAAATGTATCTATTGTAATTTTTTTTTATAGAAAATAATTAGAAGCTAAAAGAATTATGACAAATGATTGCAAACCAAGCCTCGATAACCATGGAATTTTGACACAAGCACGATCATCTGTAGCCGTGCTATTGTATTACCCAACCTAAATCTTAAATAAGGCATGATCACGTATTTCATGGCCATCACAACATGTCTTTAGATTAAAGATGACACTTAAACTGAATATGATTTGAGATCATATATGAATCTAACTTTAGTATGAAAACTACTAACATCTCATCACTTGATAGATGTATTAAAGTTACATTTCAGTTGCTTGTCTTCCCCCGACTGCATTTCTCGGACTACAAAAGATTGAGAAATAAAGCAAGGGTCGCAAGACATTCCCAAGGTCCATACTCCATACCTTCAACACCACCACAAAGAATGGTCTTTGTACGGTGCATCTGTATAAGATTGCACGTTTATATAGATTAGCGAGATTCAAGTTAGAAAAATGTTAGATTTTGCCATTACTATGCACTAGTTATACTCTTATCTCAATATATCATTTCTGAAAAAATATTATATCTTAAACATGACCGAGCCTAAGCCGTACCCAATTTTCTTAGAATTACATAATCACCGCTTTAAATTTGCATAATACTTTATTCACTTGACGAGTCAGTTATCTCTCCTTATGACATGAGTCCGCTTTTTCAACCTTAAATTTCGTGCCTTCCCTCCATATTATGGAGCCCTCGTTTCACCGTGCAATGTAGACAGAGAAAAAAAGGGACAAAACTCTTGAACGAAAAGTAAAACTGAGATAAGAATTGAGAACACAAAGAAGTCCGCAGATGAGAGAAGGGAGTATAGAGGGAGAAAAGAGAGAAGAGGAAGCTCATTCAAAGAGAGATCTCGTTGAGTCAAGGTAATTATCTTAATTTCTTCTCCTCAGAAAAATTTGATCACGTCTTCTGCTAATTCGACTGATCTGCTCAAGTTAACTAATGATTTTTTTGTAAATTTTGATCAGTTTCTTGATCGGTTTAAATCCGCAATTCACAATTGAATTAATATAACAATGAACGGTGATGATTATGACAGTAAGAATTTCTGCAATTATATTTTGGTTCAAAATATTGGATTATTATATGGTGTATGATGAAGAATAGCTAGCAATTTTTTTAATTCTCCATGTGTTTGAGGAGAATTTTTGGATTGTTAGGGTATTCTAGGGTTTTGGGGTGAGAATTGATGAAATGGTTGAAATTGGGGAAGTATCTGAACCTAGGGTTAGCAGAAATAGCTCATTTGGGGAGATAGATGATAGCTTAATGCAAGTGGCTGCTTTGAGTGTTGGAGGGTCCAGGAATTCGAGTCCGTTGGCGAGATCTTGTTCGAGGAATACAAGTCCTGTAGGGCGAACTGGGTCTAGGAATACAAGTCCATGTAAGCAGAAGGTTGTTAAAACGAAACCGCGGGGTTTGGATGAAGAAACGGTGGCAACGTTTAGTAAAGCAGTTCATCCAGATGTTCAGATGGAGGATAATATATGGGCAATGCTACCAGAGGATTTGCTGAATGAGATATTGGCTAGGGTTCCTCCTTTTATGATATTTCGGCTTCGTTCTGTTTGTAAGAGGTGGAACTCAATCCTGCAGGATAGTAGTTTTCTGAAGTTCCACTCCCAAGTGCCGTCTCATGGGCCTTGCCTTCTCACATTTTGGAAGAACTCTCAAACCCCACAATGCTCCATTTTCAGCTTGCCCTTGAAAACGTGGTATAGGATCCCATTTACGTACTTGCCGCCTTGGGCATATTGGTTGGTCGGCTCTTCTGGTGGTCTTGTTTGCTTTTCCGGATTTGATTGCTTGACTTTCAAAACCTTAGTGTGTAATCCCCTGACACAAGCATGGAGAACATTGCCAAGCATGCACTATAATCAGCAGAGGCAGTTAATTATGGTTGTTGATCGCAAGGACAGATCTTTTAAAGTCATAGCTACTAATGATATTTATGGTGACAAGTCATTGCCAACTGAAGTGTATGATTCCAAGATGAATAGCTGGTCGGTTCACCAAATAATGCCTGCAGTCAACCTCTGTTCTTCCAAAATGGCTTTTTGTGATTCAAGGCTGTATTTGGAAACACTTTCACCACTTGGTTTGATGATGTATCGGCTGGACACAGGTTCTTGGGAGCACATCCCAGCAAAATTTCCTCGGTCATTGTTGGATGGGTATTTGGTTGCTGGTACACAGAAGCGCCTATTTCTTGTTGGAAGGATAGGCCTTTATAGCACTCTGCAAAGTATGAGGATTTGGGAATTAGATCATTCTAAGATACAATGGGTGGAGATCAGTAGGATGCCTCCCAAATATTTCCGAGCTTTACTGAGGCTATCAGCAGAGAGGTTTGAGTGCTTTGGACAGGATAATTTGATTTGCTTTACATCTTGGAACCAAGGGAAAGGCCTCCCTTTATGATGTGGACAAAAAGGTGTGGTCTTGGATTGCTGGCTGCGCTCTGCAATCATACAACAGCCAAGTATGCTTCTACGAGCCACGGTTTGATGCATCCATATACTGACTTTGGATATGTTCCTTCTTTGTCGAACGTATGGGGTTTCTTCTTGCGTTTTCAGTCTTCAATCATCTAAATTCATGTCCTTCATGCCTCCTTGTATTTTATATATGTATAACATTACAGTTTGCTCAAATTCCTGTGTCCAAGATGGGGCACGTTGTCTTGTTAATGTTAGAATTAAGTGGCTGCTTCATGATGAGATCATGTAAACACACATTTCATAGCTTCTGAACAATTTTGCTTCCTGATGAGTTCACTACAGCAGTGGTCTTTTTGTTCTAGAATTATAACGGTCCACTTTGTCTGGGAACAGTGATTCAGTTCTGTCGCGACTTTCGTGATGTAGTGGGTTGGGTTTGGTGAGATTTGTAACCGGACGAGTAAACATGTATGGGCAGGACTTTGACCCAACCTTTTTGTCTCTCCAACTGTTGTATACTAATAACAATGTCAAGTATTCAAACTTTCCCATGTAAGTTATTATCGATGTCGTTATGCACATGGTCTTTTATTTTTTGCTTTTGTAGTTTGGATGTGTTGCTAATTATTTTGCATACACTATTTTATGATATATTTAAATGGCAAACACAATATGACCATAGGATAAGAGATATGATCGCTGATTATACAGTTGCACAGGGTCTGCTACCAGCTTTGATGGATGCCTGCTCACCCCTGTTGCTAAACGGTTGGATTTGAGGAAGCAAAATTGTAATGGTTATGAAACTTTGAGACACTACTAAATATAAACTACCCCGTCAGTTTCACTGTCGGTGTCGCAGTAACGTTTACTTGTCTTGTGTGTCTCTCATTCCGCCTTGGTTGTGTTGATTGTGCTTCTTTTGTCGACATTTATCATCTGTAGCGTCATGGCGACGAGGATGTGCATAGTTAATAGTTTTTCCTCTGCATCTAATTTGTGCAAGTTAGAGATTTCAAGGGTACAGTTGAGTGGAAGCTTGATTTCATCAATTATTTGATCAGTAATATTCAGGTCTTGCATGGACCTCAATTTGTTGCAGCAATATGGCGATTTATGCCTTTATATTGTAGTTTCTTAAAGATTAGAGGGACTCACACAATATACCTTTGTAGTTAGGTTACAAATAACTAAAGATTAATCATGGATCTTATCTTCTCATACTCTGGCGGTCTGGCCTGTCGGTGCAGGGAAGTCGGATCTGGTCAGTGCTCCTCAAACTTTACTTGCTTGCCCCCAAATGGAAGCTAACTTAAAGTTTTTCTCTTATGCTGTTCATTCAGTTTACACAGTTATTGACTTGATCTTTGTTGTGATCCGCGCATATGCATCATAGTACCAGAAGTCTAGGTGTGCTGGAATTCTAGAATTGTTCAATATTGCATTTTTCTGAAAATCTTTTATCTAGCCTCAGAAGGAAGATAGATTTATTAAGCTTTGAGATTGATGTAGTAGCATTGTATATTTTGCTTCTGCAATCTGCATATATCTTGGTGGACCTTTTGGTAGGAATTATCTTGGAAATATGTTGTTGCTTTACCTTTTTTGTTTGTTGAGTTGTAGGTGATACCTTTTGAGAAGAAATGGATACTCGCAGTACAGCAGAAAATAATGCTCCTGTCTTTGCTGGAAGCAGGGCTTGTAATGCTGTGTAGTGGCTTTCTTTGCTGTGTGAGTCCTTACTCCTCAGCTTGTTAATCTCTCGAATTCTTGGTTATACTGTCTAATGCTATTTTATTAGCTTTTGATTTATTTGACCATTGACTTTTGTCAGGTCTAAATGAATTATGTGTTGGAGTATTATTGGAGTTAGTTTATATATGGTTTTCTTCTTTATAGCTTTGTTGACGGTTGAGAGGGAAGGAACTAGTCACCACACATGCGCGCCGGCCGCGCGGTTGTGGTTGTAATACTTTTTTATATCCGCTCCGTAATTTTTGGCCAGAAATCAGCATTCATATCTTTGCTAATTTTGTACCTGTTACATAATATCCTCGCTGATTTGGCGCCGTTAATGATTCTTGTCTTGCCTTCATTAACATTTCCGTTATGTCTTGATTTGCGCCCTAATTATTTGTCCTGCTGTTTTCATTGTCGGAGGCTTCTCTATATAAAAAGTTTTGACAGTCTTCTTCTTGACACATAAATCTTCCTCTTCTGCAATATTAAACTCTAAAATTCTTCTTCTGGGCATTGTTGATTGTGTTCTCAAACTGTTCCTCTGTACTACACCGGAGTGGCACCTGAAGGTTGGTTGCCGAGAGTCTGTGCGTTAATGATTCTTGCCTTCATTTACATTTCCATTATGTCTTGATTTGCGCCTAATGTCCTGCTGTTTTTATTCAGAGGCTCCTCTATATAAAGAGTTTTAACAGTCTTCTTCTTGACACGCATAAATATTCCTCTCCTGCAATATTTAACTCTTAAATTCTCCTTCTGGGCATTGTTGATTGTGTTCTCATACTGTTCCTCTGTACTACACCGGAGTGGCAGTGGTCGTTTATCCCTGAAGGTTGGTTGCCAAGAATCTGTGTGTACGACAGGGCAAATTCAACTTTAGGGCAATGTTTATTTACATCGCGACTATTTAGATAAGTTTGTTACGATTATTCTATCAGTTTTAGTTCCAATATTATGTATTTTTTAGCAAGTTCTGTAAGTAGTCAAGTATATATTTGCAGCTTTCTCTGAAGCCTGACTGTTGGATTGAAAAGATTGTAAGATGAGTCACTCGGATTGGGCCAATACTGTCAATACTCAATACAGTTTGGGTCACATCAAAGTGAAGAGTCATTTGATAAAGGTTTTTGATTTGGTTTGGGTCATATGTGGGTCCATTATCATATGGTTTCATGAAAGTCATCAATATCTATATGTATTGAATTTCTGGCCAGGTTTAGCTCGGTTTGATCCATTTTAGTTGGGGTGAAATTTGGGTTATCGAGCTTTCCCAGGAAATTGGCTATTTAAGTCCTTGTACAATTTGGGTTTGTGCAGGGCTGCTTGAAGTCAAATGAGTTTTTTCCCAGTCTATCTGTGATTTACGAACACTAGAAATTGTTTAATATAAAGGTATAAATTCCACTTTCCAATTTTATTACTTAAACAGTACAATGCAATGCTACATTAATTTCCTTGCTTGAGTAAGCTAACATAATACAATAAGAGAGAAGCTCTATAGGAATGGTGACTACTTTCAGCTTCATGATCTTATAGTTGTGCCAATTCATAGATGCTCATTGGAATGCAGTCTGTAGCGTACTGGCTGTAGGCGCGGCGTGCTATGATAGCATCTGCAGCTTGGGTTGGGTGGAAGGAATCCCAGAAGAGATACTGATTTCTATTTGCACATGGTTGCTGCAAAGGAAGACAGGTAAGTTCCCCTCCATTTCTTCCATTCCCACAACAGGCCTTGGTTGCTTCAGTAAACCCTGCAACAGAAGAAGGGACACTAATTAGTAAGTGTCACTGTTCACAGTCATGTAAGATCTGATTCTAGTTGATGTAGTTTCTCACCATATGTAGAAGGGTTGCGGATCATGTCCACTGAGAGATCATAAGTATTGTGATAGACGAAGACGGAACCTGGAAGGCTATTGTTGAGCGTATTTGTTATTTGAATCAAACGGCTGTTGAATGGAGTGATCAAATTATTGACGCTGTCTATACAGCTGCTATCACTTGACTTGGATCTGAAAGCAGGTATGCATCCGAGCGGACCTGATCCGACCAACACCATTTTTCTTGCACCTAAGTTGTACAATCTCTGTAACCAAAATAAAGGGGGAAAAGATACAATGAGGGTTGGTAATGATAATGGTATGAAAATGATAATGGTATGAGAATATAGCGACTACAGTCTACAGTGTTGTTAATTGAGGTTAGGCCATGTTCATGGTGGGATTAGTGTCATAGAATTCGCCTAAGTCTCTTGCCAATTGTAATTGGAACGGGCAATTTGTAACAGAATTAGCAATTTGCAGGGGAAGGGAGCCTGTCACTTGAAAGCAATACCCTAAAACTCGACTTCCGTCCCCGAACCCGTTCTACATTCCCCGCAGCGAGCTGCTTATTGTGTGACACCGGGTGGGATACACGGGTAGCAAATGGGCTAAGTCAGAAATATAAGACAGGCTGCTTAGTTTTAACTTAACAATAGCTAGTATTTGCTATATGTATCTTTTGCATTATCAGATGGAGATCTTCGGTTTCCGTCTTGTATGTATATTTTATTATTTGGTAATATAGAAGTCAGATGGCAATTGTTCTTCGTCTAAGGGGTTTTAGGAACTTGTTCCATTTATTTGACATGTTGAAATACTGTTCTGGCACTCTCATGCTGAACTGAAGACGGATTAAGGAACATGATCCGTTATAGATTCTGTTTTGACGAAGTGGAAGGCGGTTTAGGGCTTATTCTACATAGTGATTTTGTGTTTGTCCTTTTCTCTGTGTGTGTTTTATTTTATATTATACGCTGTATCCTTGCCTTCTGTAATTTCGACGTTGTACCCCGTAACTTAAGAAAGTTATACGTGACATGGCATTATAATTTTAACTATCGAGTCATGTTGCAGCTTTTGGAATCTTAAGCTTAATCTTTAAGGACTTTTTAAGCTTATAGTTTATAATTTTAAGATGCATTTTCTGACTTTTTATCATGTACGTATTTATTAAGGACGTTAGACTTCATTTCTGAGAAGTGAAGACCTTTTTATACCCAAGAATGCATTTAAATAATTATCTTATGTTAAAGGACGGAATGTGAAATTATTGAAAGGTGAGGATACAACATATAAATGAAACAAGAAACCGCACTTTTTTAGAACTCTAGTCTATGATGGACTGAAGTCTTGATTAATTGTGAAGTACTTGGTCACTCAGTTTCATTTTGGATGAACAGTCTAATGGACTCAACCTTAATAAGGGTTAAAAAACCTCTTTGTTTTTTAGGTAAGGTGGCACACATATGAGCTCCTTTACCTTTCCGTAGCTGGGAGCTTCTTCTTGGGAAGAATAATCGCGACAAACATGACAGGGAAAAAGCCTTGTCAGAGGCGTTTTGTGTGATGGGATTATATGGATTCACTTTAGAGCACATGCAGCTATATATGTGGCGAAGTAGCATTTCTTAGAAAAAGGTTGATCATCAGTCACTTGTGAATTTATATAGATTAGTCAAATGAAGTGAGCCTATGTGATGCTTTTGACCATGAAATTGTTAGAAACCGAAGAAAGATTTTCACCCTTTCTCTAATTTTGTATTTTATAATATGGACGAGAAGCTTTATATGGAGGAGCCTTACTGTTATCTGGGACGTGAGTGTATCCATAAGGAGATCAGCAAAGGCTTCCCCATCGTAGAGACGGCTGCTGTCGTATCTCTCTGGTTGAAGATAGTTGTTGAGATAGTCATTGCCTCCAATGTCGATTAGAAAGACTGATTTTGTCAGGTATTGGGTCAGCTCATCCTGGTTTTGGAAAAGCAGGGGTAATTTCAGTGTAAGTGTCTCCTGAAACTGGGATATCTGCCCATTCAAGGTTGTCCGCTGCCCCTGAGAAGAGACTAGTGTCAAATGCTACTCAGTTTCACTATTAGTAATAGAGGTAAAGACAGATATTTCTGTAATTTTTGTTCATTGTTATCTTATTTTTTTTTTCCTTCACTAAGTTTGACGCGTAGATGTTTATGTATTCGTCTTTGGCAGAGTTATATGTCAAGAACTGTGTAGGAAGTACATGTTTTATGTTTCAGACCTAGAAGCACGTGATTCGAGGCCAGGTGCTTAAGTGGATCAAGAACTTTCTACTTTATACTCAAGCATAAGTAAGCTTACATAATGTCTTCCGGTCTCTTCAAGTATCCCTGCTGCCGCTGATGCATAGTTGATTCCTCGCAGGATTTTCTTTCCGAATGACGTTAGTGAGAAGTATGGTGGTATGAACGGCAATCCCAGATACCTTGCTATTTTGAGCACCAGTAAGAAACTAAGTTAGCATAAAGAGCAAAAAGATTAAAAGAGTAGGGTGCGAATTCCAAGTTACCTCCATAATCTACAACAGTGAGGCCATTGCTGAACCGCCCTGATGGACCTCCAGAATCTATCCCATACGGGAAGTAATTGGCCTTTGCTGCTGTGAATAGGTAGTTATTGTTTCCATTGTCTATCAGGGAGTCACCAAAGATGAACAGGGCTGGGGTGATTGGTTCAGTTGCAGCACCGTCTTGAGCATTAGCAACCAATGTAAACTCGGGTAATAACAAGCAGATAATTGTGGCAGCAAAGATTACTCTTAACCTCTCCATTTCTCTCTGTGTGTGTGTCTCTCTCTCTCTCTGAATCTGTGTTGGTTTCAGTTTGCAGAGTACTGACCTAGCTTGACTGGATGACTATATAATTGCACCAAAGAGGTCAGAGTTACTGCTATCTGTGAGGGATAAAACAGTCAAGTCCTAAATGTAAGGATTTTTTTGTTTTACTTATTGGGTGTTTTTCCTTTTTACAGTTACCATGTGTGTGCAGCTTTGGATTTTGACTACAATCCAGGCAAGAGTTTTTGGTCCACATTCTTTTTTCACTTATTGCATCAGAAATTTTTATAGTTGGAAGGCATTCAATTTTGCTGTAATCACTGTAGTTTAGGAGACAGTAGTAGCAATGCACTCATATAATGGGTCATGGCATTTACAGAGGTTATCAGGAAACGATAGAACCAGAGTAAATGCACATAATCCCCCTGTTGGCTGTTTCCAGTTGTGTTATGCAGTTGTCCTTGTTTTCTCTTGCAGTGTATTCTGAGCTAAATAATGTGGCTTTTAGTTCTTTGTCTGAGAATATTTCTTTTTAAATTTTCTTTTTCGTGCGCTTTGTTTTTTCGACTCCCCTGTAATTCTTGTTAGTTGGTATGGGGAAGAGAGCTCACAGAACCTCCCGAATTAGAAATCCAGAGTACTAGCACTGATGGTTTTGCTAAGTTAGCCTTGATATGCGTATGTTGCAGTTGGCTCCAGAAATGTTGGGGGCACAGTTAGCTCTGATTTTCAAAAGGAAAAAAAAGTCAAAGAAAGAGGAAAAGCCTCCCATGACCCGTATTCGCTCCTACCGAAGTTTTTCTTGTAGTAGATTGAACTATTACTTTGCTATTGTGTAAGACCGCCTTATGATAAACATAATAATATTACATGTTTTTGCCCTTAAAGGGTCACTTTTAGATAATGTGTCACTTTTTACTTCAATAGGGTCATTTCTACTATAAGTGATCCCTTTAGGGCAATATATTTGCACTAGCCTTACAGTAAATTATTGTAAGATGATGTTATATAAGATTTTCTATCTTTGCTATTGAGTCAAAGGTCACAGGTCCAACAGCCTAGGATTTAACTGTGCCAATAATGTAAAGTGTCCTCTACAATCTAATGCATTTATTTCTCTACAACCATCAACCTTGTCTTTATATTAAAAAGATGTACCCTTTTCATGACCGATTCAGATGGAAATCTTGCAAGCTTGATGGTTGAACTATCACTTTTTAGCCTTAGGTTTGGTGGTTCAATTTTCCCGTTGCATAACCTATTTCTTAGTCGGAAGTTACGAAGTTATCACCTTCTTGTCGGGTCTAATGCCTATCGTCCAGCCTTTGAACTGAAGTTTCACTTTCGGTTGGATTCTGCTAGTCCTGTAGAGACTAGAGACTAGGAGTTAGGACTGTGCCTTCCAGACCATCTAATTACCAAATTTAACGAAAGTAACAAATTCAACTAGACGTCTTTATAAACAGGCTATCAACTATCAAGAGCATTACGGCGAGTGAGTAATTATTTGATGGGGTTGAGATGACCAATTGAGATTAGTACAAAGGCTTGATAATTTGTCTGACTTGAAATAGATAATGTCTTTAACTCCTATAATAACCATTTCTGGTCAGTTTTGTTGTTGAATCATGCAATTTGTTTATAACTATAGAACTGTTTGAGGTAAATGCGTAAACGGGTCTAAACCAAAATAAAAATCCAGAACCAAAAGTTTTCCTTAAATAGGTAGCCCCATAATTTACCAACTACCTGCTCCTGTAAGTTGTCAGTGTTACTTTATGTGTATTCCACTGGAGATCTATGCCCATGATATTATAGACGAATTACAAATTCATGCAACTACCGCTTTTCATTTACTCTGAAGAATGCCCAATTCCAATTCTGACATCTGAAGAGCAAAACCTATTTTCCAAATGCATGTTATTGTTCCTTTTCTTTTTACTCTAGGTTGTTTAGGGTTAGGGACTTAGGGCTACTAGATCCGGCAAAAGTGACCCGTTCCAAGTATATGAACCAATTCTGAGTCATGCGAAAGTTAATATGATTAATAATTAATTTGTAATAAGCTATCGATAATAGACTCCAACATAATATGACCCGAATATGGCGTGAATTGAACAAACTTATCGTCGGTTTATGACCCGACACGGATCCCAATGACCATTTTGCTATATATAGTTAGGGACCCATAATCAAGGCTAAGTTTGACTTCATACAAGTGATGTACTAATTTGTTCACTCTTATCTTTCCATTGAATTCGTGATATGGGTTCTGGATGCATTACTAAAACAGGACACTATCTGCAGGTGGATTGTAAACCGCACAACATGAGACCTTCCATAATGCAGCAAGGAAGGTGAGAGTTTCATTTAATGCTTTGTGCCCAAATTTTGGGGGAATTGATGTTAGATGGGTCCGCTCTCTATCACGAATGCTTCATGAAAGGAATCATATACAAGTAGTATTTAACAATGGTAATAATCAAAGTATCCGTTGCTTAGAATTACCTTAGCTTTTCATTTATCTGGATCCAGATTGAAGATAGAGAGCCTCATGTAACATTGAAATTTAGGATGTGAATCTTTTAGTAATTTGTCAAGATTTGTAGTGTGCATTTTTCTTGTTTGGTGTAAACCAATACTACTTTTATATTGCATAATTAAAGAGATATATACATTGCAAAAATTCAATCCCAAAAGTGTTATTATAATGCATGCTTTTTCGGTTTTTCCTATAATCTAGATGGGTTTGGAAGGTTACCCCTGATCATTCTGACCCATAGTGATCGTATACCCCCTAACACTCCAAAGTCACCTCACAAACTCACAATGCACGCAAACTTGATTTTCCTATACTCTGAACTCTGAAGTATTGAGGAACGGCCCCACATTTTCTTTTTAAAGAAATCCTCTGGACTGCCATCGTACAGGGCCTCTATCTAGAGACCCATTACAAACCAGACACCTCCTGGCCTCCTCCCTTATGTCCCAAACAAATTGAACCCTAGACTTTGCTTGGGAAGATGGAAAATCTCACCACTTGAGCCAATCCCAACTCCTAGGAACGGCCCCACATTAGGTGGTTGTAAATTATTGTATTAGATGACCTTACATATTCATGTCACTAATAATTAAACAAAAGCATATAAGCTTTTGAAAAATAGATGGTGAATTATTCAATAAGATATTAGTACAAAAACCTTAGTAACTAGAATGCTTATATGATAGTACTTGAAATTTAGCAAAATTCATAGTAAATTAGTGGATTGACTGGGTCAATTGATCTGATAGGAGACACAACACACACAAGTATTAAGGCCTTAAGGGAATCAGTTATAGTACTCTCTTTGGAGTATCGAGTATAAGTTACCCCGCGACAAGTCTTCACAAGGGTAGGTGATCAGGTTTATAGGTTGTCATCAAAAAAGAGTTATTTCTTCTCAAATAAAGCGTGTTCATTTGGAGCACTACATACAGTTCAGGAGATTATATGTTGATCCCATAGATTAGAGTTAATCTCACTCTCAGATCAGTCCAAAAAGCCCTCGATTAATTGCTCTCAAAAGCTCCTCTTATTAAGGTTATGTTGGGATTGAGAGTAATGTATTGAGGGTATTATAAAAGAAAAATATAAAGAGAATGAAGGTAGATGGATATTGTGAAAGTTGATATAGATTTTATAAGGAGGTAAAGGAGGGAGAATGTACCCTTTATTTTGGGGTAATAGTTGTCCATCACCCCAAAGTGCATTAGAGAATGTCTAGAATCTAGATATCAAAATATTTCAACAAGTACCTAAATGTCTGAAACATAATTCTTCGAGGGTAATTTTGTAACTTCACTTAAAATAGAGTCTGTTGTTTCTCGATTTTACATGTAGATATATATATTTTAGATATCTATAGATTTTCAATATCTTACCCGAAACTTAGGTAATAGTTTAGCCACCAATCTCTTCTTATATACCATCTATTGTACTTTTTTTTTTTGAGGGGATATACCATCTATTGTACTAACGCGCCTGTATTCATTAATTTTAAGTGTTTTTCTAACCTAGGCATCAATGCACAAATTTAGCTATTTGATATTATATTTGCTCAACAAAACCGATATATATGGCGTAGTCAGTCAATAATTTAATTCCCATAATTGATATCTAATTCTATATATACATCTTTAATTATGAGAATTATTTCTTATTTGACTCTGCCATATATATCAGTTTTGTTGAGAAAATATAAAAGCATATAGCTAGGGCTTGTTCCTTCTCGTTTAAGTTTCCAGTTTTTCTTGAAGACCAAAACTAAAAATATGGAAACCAGGAAAAACAGTTTTCAGTTTTATGTTGTTAGTTTTCAAAATTGATATGTTTAATAGAAGTATGACTAGTTTAAGTTTATTATACCTCTTACATCATATAACTTTTATATTACCCAAAAATCGAAAACTAACCGTAATGCCAAACGGACCCAACTTATGCAGTTGGTTAGAAAAGACCTTATTTTAAATCCACTACTCATTCATGCATATCTCCGTAGGAGTGAAAGTTCGGTGTACGGTTTGGATTACGGCCTAATCCAATCCGATCCGAACAAATTTTGGATTTTAATTTTCCAAGCCGAATCCAAACCAATTAGAGTTTGAATCCGATCCAATCCAATCTGAATTTTCATACTCTAGATTGGATACGATCCGAAAATTCGATTTTTTAAAACTCTAGTTTTTCGATGAAATAAATTAAGTACAACAGCAGCGTAGCAGATTTAGGAAATGAGGAATTAAGTGTTGTTAGGGTTTTCGGGGAAGGGTTAAAGTGCTACGCCTATTGGGTTATGGACTAGGCATTTTTTTAAAAAGAAATCTGTTAAGCACTTAAGCCCAATCCATATATATAATACAAGGCATATTACTATTCGGTTATATTGGATTTTTGGATCCAGTTACCCTCAATCCGATCCGAAAATCCAATTTTTCAAAAAATCTCAATCCGAACACCTTTTGAATCCGATCCAAATTACTGATTCGAATTGGATTGGATTGGATTTTGGATTTTATCCGAATAACTTTCACACCTATATCTCCGTTTCCAAACATGTGGTAAGTTTGAGAAATTATAATACCAATCGGCAATCTATAAATTGACCTATCAAAGCTCTATGACACGGTGGTTACAACTTACAGAGGACATAATTCGCGTGTTCAGAGGGGTAGCTGGGCTAAGCCTAAAACTAAAGAGAGGTGGCCCATGTTTGATTCAAGTCTTATCAGCCCTCAAATTCTGGGAATTTTACTTCCATTGCCGTTGGTAGTTTCTATGCAAAGCAAGTAGAAGTTACAAATTGTTTGTTAAAGCTTGGTCAACCAGGGAAATTGATTTCTTCCAGTACTATTAAAAAAAACGAAATATTATTCGGGGGAAATCTTGAAATTCTAGATTCAAATTCCCAATTCATACGCTCCTTATGCATTAAAAATCATATAAAGCTATTGTGAATTTATTCTTTCACTACCATAAGCTTCTATATATTAATATTACTAGGAGTCTAGGACCTACAAGGTTACTCCCTCCGTTTCCGAAAGTTCTTCTTACTTTAATCAATTTCCTCTCATAAATAATAACAACAAAAGAAAATGGAGGGAATATCTTTATTTCATTTAACATTATAAAACATTTAATACTCTATATACTTCTAACTTTAAGGCGTGTTCGACAACTATTCAAGTAGAGATTAGATTTTTGACCAAGTTATAATTATAGTTAATCTGAAAAGTGAATTATACTCTATTATACTCCCTCCATTCTTTTGGACTGAATTAATAGAAATTCAGTTTAGTTCAGTTCAGACAAATTTAATTTAGTTCAGGCAAATTCAGTTCAGTTTTGTTTAGTTCAGTTAGTTTCCTTGCAAAATTTTTATTTAGTTCAGTTCAGTTCATTTCAGACAAATTGTTCCGGTATGGAATAAATGGTAGGGAGAGAACCGGTACCTCCTCTGTGTAATAAGCCGGTTTAATGTCCTGCAAGTAAACTAACCTCGGGGGTTGATCCGAGGAACGCCCCTCCGATGCCTAAGTCAGTAAAGGGTAAAGACGGGATGTCTCAAGTACAGTGTATTAGTATATGTGAACGTACCTTATGACTCAGATCATGGGGGTATTTATAGGAGCCGGCAGTGTCCTTAGCAAGGTAGGACACTGCTCCTATTGGTTGGATACTTTTCTATCCTCTTCTGATACTTAACTTTAGGCCCGTAGGCGCATTGAGTAGATACTGGATCAATCCAGGCCCACCTGTTAATGACCCATACGATAGATACCGGCAAGGTATGTATAACATACCGGCATCCGGCTGAGGTAGGATTTCCTTTATCTGAAATGACCATGACGGTCAATGGCGGTCTAACTAGACCGGTAGGGAAGTTATACGATCCCATACAACTAGCCCCCAAGCCGGTATGTCTGGCACAGGGATATCCTGCTCGTTCAGCATTTAGCCGTTATGGATGAAAATCGTGCTTTCTTCTCGAAGACGTTCAGAAGTTTCCCGAAAGGGGGTTAGTTAACAGCACGTGAACCGTTGCCTTGATCTTTGTGATGATTTGACAAGAATATCAGTAGCTGCTCACAGCTGTTTCTGAGCTCAAGGCACACGTGGCGTAATCGGGACGGGAAGACGAAACGTCGCTTGATCCAAGCCGTGGAGCCCCCTATAAATAGCGCTTGGCCAAAGTCACTTTCACACTTTCATACTGCTCTCACTCATCAGCGCCTATTCCCAGCACTTTCTCTGAGTCTTAGCATCGTTCAGTTACCTGCCTTTCGTCGTGACATTCCGAGCTGTGACCAAACTTTCTTATCGGTTATTTTCGGTGCCAGCTACTGCTATTTTCCTTCTTTCCAGGTATTTCACCAAACTTCTTCTTACTCAATTACTGCTTTAATCATGTCTTCTCATTCTGATTCACAAAACATTTCTGAAAGTCCCCAATCTTTGACCGATAGCTACTTTAATTCTGATAGTAAATCCACTAGTCTCACCATATCCAATAACTCACCGGTAGTAAATCTCCCTAATGAACGTAGGAGTAAATTTGGTTATGACTGTAGTACTTCCGGTAGGGCTCTTGAAGAGCCAACACTGCATGCTTCCCTCCTCACGGCCATTAGGGCTTTTGGATAAGTCGTAGGAGTGCCGGTATTTGGCCAATACGGTACCATGCTGGGGATAGCGGAACGCTCATCACTACTGTTCCCATCTATGGCCGGCACCTCTAAGGGTCCCCTTAATGAACCCTCGCCTCCTATGCCGACAGAGAGGCTAGGGGAGAATGCACCCCACTCCCTCTCGTCTGGAAGCTATGGGGATGACGATGCCGGCTTGGCGGATGAAGCATCCTCTGTTGCCTCAGAAGATGTCGCTAGTGTTGTGCGCGACATGATGTCAGACGAGGAGTCGGTATCCTTGGAAGCCGACTCTGACGAAGAACCGCCAGAGATCATCCCGGAGGACGATGACGAAACGCTAGACGACCTGTACGTGCCTCCTTGCGAGGCTGGCAGTCCGTCCTTCATACAGATCGATAAAAACTGGAGAAGGACGGCATTGAATAGCGACTTTTGCCGGAAAGGAGCCGAATACTTTGCCTTCCCAGATGAATATGGATTGGTGATGTCGTCCGAGGGATGCCGGGTAACAGATTACCCGCCTGGTCATGTGGCGGTTTATGCCCATATGCTAGACTTTGGGCTGAGATTTCCCCTAGACCCTTTTATAGTACAGATCTTCAAGGCCTGGAACATTTGCTTGTCCCAGCTAACACCGCTATCCTGGCGCAGTCTCATATGCTACGCGTGGACTGTCCGGTATAAAAGATTTCCGGAGACCTTGAACCTCTTTCGGAAACTACATTGGATTAAAGAGGACGGTGCTGCGAAGGGCAAGGGGAAAGGCAAGAGGAAACAGTCACAAGCCGAAAGGGAACTCGGCCAGGGTGGATAGATGTCTATGTACACTCGGCCCAAGAAGCTAACGGTGTACCCAAAATTAACGTCCTTAAAAAACTGGCAGCCCCGCTTCTTCTGGGTTCAGGTGCCGGACAATTTTCCTTTGCGCCGGTACTGGACAAGGCCTCGCCCAAGGATAGAACACCTCCCTGATAGGCGTTTGACACGCCGGGAGTTGGAGGCTTTCAATTTCTTTGAGGCCTCTTCAAAACCGGGTCCTAAAGGGGGGAAGCATGTTCCAGTGCCTCATAATTGGCTTCCTTATGCCAACTACATCTTAGGCAACGCGCCTCTTTCTGCTTTAGGCTTTTGCCAATCTGAACCCACTGGTAATTAAGTATGATACCGGTAATTAATTTACATATTGTCCTTGTGTTTATTGCTAACATGTTCTTATTTTTCTGATTTTAGGCCGTGAGCACTTAATTCGGCAAGCTCTTCATCTCAACCAGAACTACATTCCGATTAGCAATATGCCTCCCAAATCGGCCAAGAAGTTCACGCCTATTCCCCCCAGCGTTGGCGGCCGGAATGGCAAGACTCGCGGTGTTGGCCGTGGTGACGGTGGCGACCAAGCCCCTGAGAAGGCTATCCAGCTTCCCCACAAGAAGGTTACCCCAGTTGCTCAGGTCGGTACCTCCTCCCTAAGGCCTAAAATTTACAAACAGCTGACTTTGGCGGCTATGATTCCTGAGTTGGAACATTTTGCTCGGCCGCAAAAGTCCGGCTTCATAGAACAGGCCGAGGTGGAGGTACCGGAAATCCTTCGGAAGAGGTGGATCCGGTCTCCGGTTCGTGATGGGGAGCACTTTCAACCCAAGCTTAACGTCCTTGATGACGAGTCTCTGCTGCTGGACCGTCCTCTCGAGGGTGGTAACTTGGGGTAGCGGCTCCTGAAAGGACTCCAACTGAAATACGACATGCCTGTGGATCAGATCCAGGCTGCCGCTGCTGTTCATGAGCATAATTTGGCCGTGGTAAGTTTTTCAGAATTAGCGGTTTTATTTGTTCTTTTCTTATTTTATTATCCTTGTCTAACTCTTTTTCTGTTTCGTTCTTTGCAGACGGCTCATTCAGGTAAAGAACTCTGTGATCTTTACCGGTACTTCCATGGGGCTTATTATGGTGAGGTCGAGGATCACCAAGCGACCCAAGATCTTTTGACCGCGAAGAACGCAGAGTTGGTGAATGTCACCAATGAGAGAAACAAATTGAAATCGGCGCAGACCAATTTGGACCAGGCCAAGATAGACCTCCAGACTGCTAAAACGGAGGCGGCCGGCTGTAAGCTTCTCCTGAAGAACAAGGATACCGAACTTCGGATGGTGAAGGAGGAGCTAACAGCTGCACATAACCGGGAGGCTAATGCTAAAGCTGAATACCGGCGTTCTGTGGATTTTGTCAACCGCCTAGCTAACCGGTACAACGGGGGCTGGGCCGCCGCCAGGCATACCTTCCTTGAGTTGGACTGGGGCAAGGTTGAAGAAGCACACGTTCGCCGGGCGTTCGAGATCCCGGTGGAGGGCGAAGAGCTAGACTTTGGGGTGACAGAGGCTGACATAGCCAATGCCGACCCCCAGGTTGAGTTCGAAGAGGAAGAATCGGAGGCTGCTACTGCCCTAGATCTTAAGGTTGACGATCCGGTAGGCGATATTGTCATTATTGACAAGAGCCCTGCCGGTCCAAAATCTGAAGCGGCTGCTGACGATGGCGGGGCTCCTTCCTCTGAGGCCGCCCAGGGAGCTTAGTTTAGGTCTTCTTCTCCCAATGTCTGTACTAGTCTGGCCGTCTGTGGCCGACTTGAATTGTGAATCATTTTGATCCTAGGCTAGAATAGGATGTAAACACTTTTTGTATTAATGGAATATATTCCATCAACACTTGTGTCGATTATTTCAACTATCTTGCTATTCATTTTTCCGTTTATTTCTGTTATTCCGGCAGATCCACCAGGGTTCATAAACCGGCAAATAGTCTTATTCTACTATTTAATTCCGGCAGATCCACTAGGGTCATTGACCGATTACGAGGTAGGAAATTATCCTACCGGCAGTGCATACTTGGGGTTGGCAGATCCTCGTGGGTCATTGACCATCCCCAGGTTTCCTGCAGGCTTGGTTTCCCCGGGCGGCAGATCCACTAAGGTCATTGACCGCCAGGAACCTTTATATTGTCAAGTCCTCTCAACGGCAGATCCACGTAGGTCGTTGACCGTCAGGATTTAAGAGAATAATTTGTACATGCAACAAGTTCAGTAGAAATACGTCTTATTGAAAAATGGATAATCTCTAGTAAAAGTAAAGCTTGGATTGGCAACAATGCCGTATTATTCTTGCTATGTAATGCCTAGTAATCAAAAAATACTTAAACGAAATACTTCTTGAGTACACTAACATTCCAGCTGTTCTTGAGTTGCTTGCCCGACATGTCTTCCAGCTGGTAAGCACCTGGGACTATTTCCTCTTTCACAAGGTATGGTCCCTCCTAGTTGGCCGTCAGCTTTCCCTCGACATGAGCTTTTTCGGTGGCCGTTGTGCGCCTGAGCACTAGGTCGCTTGTTTCAATCGGTCGGCTTCTTACTCTTTTGTTGTTGGCCTTGCTTATTCGATCTTTATAAGCTGCCGACTTGAGTTCTGCCGCGAGCCTGACTTCTGGCAAGAGGTCAAGGTCCTCCCGGTGCAGTTTTTTGTTCAGTTCCGGGTCGTAGTTCAGGATCCGCCAGTTTGGCAGTCCAACTTCGACCGGTAACACCGCTTTGGCCCCGAATGCCAATCTGAACGGGGTCTCCCCTGTTGCTTCCTTTTCGGTGGTCCTGTTGGACCATAGTACCGCTGGAACCATATCGGCCCAGGCACCCTTCAAATCATCTAGCTTCTTCTTAAGGGCGTTGAGAGTTTGTTTATAGTCGGCTTCGGCCTGGCCATTACTCTGAGGGTGGCACACGGATGAGTATGCAAACTTGATGCCGTATGGGCTCAAGAAGTTCTTTATCGGCCCGCAATCAAACTGGAAGCCATGGTCCATGACTATTCCCATAGGAATTCCAAACCTTGTAATGAGGTTTTGCCAGATGAACTTCCTAACCTGATTAGCCGTTATTTTTGCAGTCGGTTAGGCTTCAATCCACTTTGTGAAGTAGTCAATTCCTACTATTAGGAACTTCCTTCCTCTAGATGCCGGCGCGAAGGTCCAATGATATCCATCCCCCACTAAGCAAAAGGGAATGGATTCAGGATTAGCTGCAAATTGTTTGCCGGCTGATGAATGACCGGTGCGAACCTCTGGCATTTATCGCACTTCTTTACATATGCCTGCGCGTTCATCAGCATTGTCGGCCAGTAGAAGCCGGCTCGTAGGGCTTTTAGTGCAAGCGTCTTTCTACCGATATGGTTTCCACATACCCCTTCGTGTATTTCTTCGATTATTTTTGTGGCCTCGTGGGCCGTTACGCACCTCAGGAGTGGGAGTGAAAGACCTTTCTTGTACAGGTTGGCCTTGGAAAACACGAGAACCGGAGAGCCCTCTCTCTTTAGCTTTTTGCCGCCATCTTATCGGTGGGTAAACTTTCCGTCATATTGTACGCCAATATGTCGTCGTACCATTCCGTTTTCTGAGTAACTTCGTTTACCTCTACCTTGGCGGTCTCGATGCTCCTTTCTGGCAACATCTCTATCATGACGCTGCGCTTGAGATCTGTGGTGCTTGAACTTACTAGCTTGGATAGAGCATCGACTGCTATATTCTATCTGTGCGGGGGACCAATACTACCTCAAAGATCTGCAGTGGAGCCGTTATCTGTTTCACCTTCTGTAGGTATTTCTGCATTACCGGTTCCATGGCCTCATAGGTGCCCTCAATCTGGCTTGATATGAGCTGGGAATCGGTTGTCATCCGTATTTTCTGCGCTCCGGACGCTATGTATAAACTGATTCCCGCTATTGCAGCTTCGTACTCTGCTTCATTGTTGGATGCTTTGAATCCAAAGCGGACGACATACTCGAAAGTGTCTCCTTCGGGAGACGTCATGACTACTCCGGTGCCTACCCCTGTTTGGGCCGCTGAGCCGTCCACAGATATTTGCCAGATGCCGACTGGTCCCTCAACTTCCTCGGTTGTGGTCTCAACTATGAAGTCGGCCAAAGCTTGTGCCTTGATAGCTGTTCGCGGCCGATATTCAATATCAAACTCGGACAACTCTATTGCCCATTTCAGCAACCTGTCGGTTGTATCTAGTTTATGGAGAGCCTTTTTTAGCGGCTGATTTGTGAGCACCTGGATGGTGTGTGAATCAAAGTATGGTCGGAGTTTTCTTGCCGTTATCAGCACGGCGTATGCCATCTTTTCCACCAACTCGTACCTCTGCTATGCCCCTGCCAAGACATGGCTCACAAAGTATATAGGATATTGCTGCTTATTCTTTTCCACCAGCAGAACTGCTGCTACCGTTTTAGCCGACACCGAGACGTATAACTGCAGCTTATCCCCCATCTCGGGTCGGGTAATCGTCGGTAACTTCTTGAAATGTTCTCTAACAGCCTCGAAGGCCTGTTTTTGCTCATCCCCCCACTCAAACTTCTTGTTACCTCTCAGAACCTTGAAGAACGGCAGGGCTTTTTCAGCCGACTTGGATACGAACCTTGTTAGTGCAGCCATCTTTTCGGTCAGCTGTTGGATGTCCCGGATACTCTTGAGTTCAGGCAGCTCGCTTATTGCCCTGATCTTGTCAGAGTTAACGTCTATTCCCCTCTCACTAACCATGAAGCTGAGGAACTAACCCGATCTTACCCCAAATACGCACGTCTTAGGGTTGAGCTTCATTTGGTACCTACGCAGAGTGGCGAAGGTTTCCTCGAGGTCCGTTATGTGGCTGTCAAGCTTTTGACGATGCTATCGTCGACATAGACTTCGACATTCCGGCCTTTCTGATGTGCGAATATCTTGTCTACTAGCTTTTGGTAGGTAGCTCTTGCATTCTTCAGGCTGAATGGCATGGCTTTGTATGCGTACACCCCGACGTCGGTTATGAATGCCGCCTTGCTTCTGTCCGCCTCAAGGAGGCTGATCTCATGGTATCCAGAGAAAGCGTCCATGAAGCTAAGCAGCGCATGACCGCTAGTGGAGTCGACCAGTTGGTCGATCCTAGGCAATGGATAACAGTCTTTTGGGCAGGCCTTGTTGAGGTCAGTAAAGTCCACACACATCCGCCAGGACCCATTGGCTTTATTTACCATGACCACATTCGCCAACCACTTCGGATAGTCGTAGGGCTCAATGAAGTCGGCCGCTAATAACTTGTCCACCTCTTCCTTGATGGCTGCATTCTTCTCGGCGGACAAATTCCGCTTCTTCTGCTTCACCGGCCTTACTTCCTCACTGACATTTAGCCGGTGTACCATAAACGCGAGATCTATTCCCGGCATTTTATCCGCTGAAAATGCGAAGACGTCAGCATTGCATCGCAGTAAACTGATAGAGTTGACTTTGACATTGTCGGTCAGGTCGGCTCCAATTTTAACTGTCCTTTCTGGCCTCTCTAGCTCTAGGCGACCTCCTCGGTCTCCCCTCTTCGGGCTAGGTCTCGGCAAATCTGCCGGCCTTCCCTCAAAGTTTTCCATCGATAAATCTTTGTTTGCTTTGTTCTCAGCCCTTCGCCTCTTTCTCTCTGATGGTGGAGACTCCGCCGGCCGCTTATGATTAGAGTTCTTAAGAGTCGTCAGATAGCAGGCTCTGGCTGATTCTTGGTTCCCCTTCAGCCTCTCTGGCTTTCCACTATTTGACGCGTAGATCATCGTCAGGTGATAAGTCGACACTACGGCCTGAGCGTCGTGGATCAGTGGTCTCCCAATAATGGCATTGTAGGCTGCCGGTACATCAACTACCAGGAACTCCACCAAGAGATCTCGAGAATGAGATCCTTCCCCCAGCTTAACTGGTAGCTTGATGGTACCTTTAGGGACGACCGATGCCCCGGTAAAACCGAAAACCGGGTATGAGACCGGCTTGAGACAAGATCTCCCTAATCCCATCTTCTCGAATGTGGGCATGAAGAGAATATTGGCAGAGCTGCCGCCATCTACCAGAATGTGATGGCCATCGCCGTCGAAATCTGAAGAGACACTACCAGCGGATCATCATGAGGGTAGATAATTCCTTTGGCGTCCTCCGCTGTGAATGAGACGGATGGCATGAGTGGCGGCGCTGGCCACTTGCCAGTGTTGTGATAATTCACTTGGTGCCTTACCTCCTTAAGACTGGCTTTAGCACCGTGAATACTTCCGTCGTGGACCGCGCCGCCTGAGATAACGTGTATCTCCGTCATTCTTTCTTTAACGGACTTTCTCTTACCGTCTTCTTCTATGGGGGACCCTTCACGACGATCCGTTCTCGCCTGATACTGCTTGAAGTAGCCTCTCCGTATCAGGTCTTCGATCCCGTCTTTCAAGTCCTCACAATCTTCGGTAACATGACCGTGATCCTTGTGGAAGTCACACCACTTGGATCTGTCGCGTCCTTTATAATACATCTTACTGGGTCGTTGCCACTTGTCGTCCTGTTTGTGCAACTCATATATCTCGGCCCTGAACATTGTTAGGGGAGTGTAGTTGTGATAGCGATCTGACCGTCCTTCCTGGCCCTTTTTAACCGAGTTGCTTTCCTCCCTTCTTCCGGAGTTGTCGGCCTTCCGATCTCTTCGGTTTTTATCTTTCTCTTTCTCCTTTTCTCTCTCCTTCTCCTTGCCATCCCCTTCAGACCTATTTGAGGTTGCCGCCTTATCGAACTCTTTTCCCCGGATAAACTCGTTAGCTTTCCCAAGGACTTCGGTCAGACTGGTCAACTTCTTGCGGCCTAAGTAACTTCTGAAGGCAGTTCCCTCTTTCAAACCGGTCATCAGTGCCAACACTACGACCTCTTGCTGCAGGCTAGGGATTGTAACGGCTTCAGAGTTGAAACGACCAATGTAATCCCTCAGGCTCTCTTTCTCTCCCTGCTTGATGGACATCAGCTCGCCGGTAGTTTTCTCCCTTCGCTTATTACTAACGAAGTGTGTCACAAACATGGACGTGAGCTGTCGGAAATAAAAAATAGTTGCCGGTGGTATGCTTTTATACGACGTTTGTGCCAAGCCCGCCAGGGTTGAAGGGAACACCTTACACCACACGGAATCAGTGTCGGTGTATAGTAGCATGTGTCCTTCATATGCAGAAATGTGGTCCTCAGGGTCGGATTTCCCGTCATACTTGCAAGTCGGCATCTTAATCTTTTCCATAGGCTCCTGCAGTATGGCTGTGGAGAATGGAGAGTTTCGAAGTGAAACCGGCGCTCTGCGTCGAGCATATTCACTTTCTCTCCTGTACCGGGATGACTGCTGGATCTCGGTGTCTCGGTGATCTTCATCCTCTTCCTCCATGGCCTCTGTGGGAGTCTTTGAGTTTTCCCCCTGATCCGGATCATGCCGGCTTAGGACGCCCCGTCGGCCAGTTGCGAGAGAACGCATCTTTCTCACAGGACTGTGTGGCCTGCTCAGGGGACGCTTACCAACATGATCGGTCGGAGGAGTTTGACTCGCCATGGCCTGGAAGACTTCGGCAGCACTCCGAAGTTGTTCAGGGCTGAACATATGTTGTAAAGTCTCGAATATATTAGGTTGAGGGGTCTCAGTGGCCCTCTTTCGCTTATCGTAGGGTGGTTGGGAGGACCCAATCACCGGTTGAGGAGTGTTGAAACCAGGAGGTCCACCCCCCACAACGGCATTGTTCTCGTCCGTTTCGGACATCCCGCGGGTCTGCTTAGGATCCATGAGGCAAATAAGTAGGCTGGATCGTTCGTGGCTTAAGACTAAGGTACAGTTCTCCCCTCCTTCTAGCGCCAATTGTTCCGGTATAGAATAAATGGTAGGGAGTGAACCGGTACCTCCGCTGTGTTATAAGCCGGTTTAATGTCTTGCAAGGCAAAACAAGTAAACTAACCTCGGGGGTTGATCCGAGGAACGCCCCTCCGATGCCTAAGTCAGTAAAGGGTAAAGACGGGATGTCATGTCTCAAGTAGAGTGTATTAGTATATGTGAACGTACCTTATGACTCAGATCATGGGGGGTATTTATAGGAGCCGGCGGTGTCCTTAGCAAGGTGGGACACTGCTCCTATTGGTTGGATACTTTTCTATCCTCTTCTGATACTTATCTTTAGGCCCGTAGGCGCATTGAGTAGATACTGGATCAATCCAGGCCCACTTGGCAATGGCCCATACGATAGATACCGGCAAGGTATGTATAACATACCGGCATCCGGCTGAGGTAGGATTTCACCATGACGGTCAATGGCGGTCTAACTAGACCGGTAGGGAAGTTATACGATCCCATACACAAATTAAGTTCAGTTCAGTTCTGTGTAGACAAATTAAGTAAGTTCAGTTCAGTTCAATTCAGTTCAGTCCAAAAGAACATAACCTTAGTATCTCGAAAGATGTTGATATTGTTAAAATAGTTTATTTTCATCATGATTTAGTTAGTAGAGTCATAGAAGGAGGTCGGTGAACTTAACAATAAAAGAAAACCAACAAAAAAGTATATAGAACATTTTAATTTATAGAAACAAGGATAGGGATCATTAGAAACATTTGTGTTGTTATCAATTTCTCAATCCCAAACTATAAATTTCCAAAACCTATAGCTATTGTATACTATGGAAAAATTTATTTTTCGCAAATTCTTTCTTGGGAGTAAGGCACTGTTCTTATGGACTTATTTTTCAGTTTAATTCAGTTACTCTCTGCATTTCAGTTTTCCTCAGTTCAATTCAGTTCAGATTCTCTGTCCAAAAGAACAGGGCCTAACTTATTGTGTAACAACCCAAAAATCACATTTTTTTTGTAAATAAACTCAAATGACATGAAATAAAGGGTAAAATGACATCAAATTCATGTCATTATTAGTATAATCCAGTCGAGAATGAGGGAGTGGAAGGGTGGTAAGCCCTTTCATCTTCCACCCGCAGGTTGTGGGTTATATTCTCATCGGGGGGTTTGGTGGGCTTTGGGGGGCTTTGGGGTAGGTTGTATTTAGGTGCCCTGTGAGAGGGCGTTAATGTAATTTATCTTACCAATTTTTTTTAAAAAAAATTGTATAATCCAGTCAATTTTTTGGATGCTATGTCATTATGTATTTATAAGGTTTTATTATACAATAAGTTATGATGTAACAAAGCCATATCAACAGAGATATAATCATGTCCCCTTTGGTTCCCTCTAGGGTTTCTCCTTGGGAGGGTTTTTTCTCTCTAGGGTTTCTCCTTGGGAGGGTATTTTCCTAGCCTCCATTGCTAGATTTTTCTTCTTTTTTGAAGGTTTTTCCTTCATTCTTTACCCTTATTTCTCTTTCTCATTCATCTTTTTTTCTTCTTGGCCTCAATTGTGAATCTTTGTAGGGCTTCCACGGGTACTCGTACCGGTGGTAAGCCCCAAAAACTCCTTTAATTGCTTCCAATAAGTATATCTCATCCTTAAGATGGTGTTTAATTTGGTTTTTTGTTCGTCTAATGAAAAAGGAAGATCTAACAATCTATATTCTCTGTAAGAATCTAGATGACCATAGAAGTATTTTCACCCAAACGACTATGCATCAGTGGAAGTTAAGCCGAATCAGAGCGAACTCACAGATTGTATTGCTTCGAATGAAGTTTTTTTTATTAAGGCTGATTTTAGTCAAATCTGTGATGTATCTAGTTCTAAAGTGTTATATACTTGTGTTAGAATTTTCAGGTTTTCAAGAATTGTTTGTAGGTGCCGTTTGACTATCTCTTATGAATGAAATCCGTTTTCATCCTGTAAAAAAAAAAAAATTTATGGTGTAATATGTTATATCCAAAACGCACTATATATAAAAATGCTAGACTAATAAAGAAAGAATAGAGAAGAATAGTGTGGAAATAAAACAAAGGTAAAGAGGGAAAAAAAATTGATATATAATCTTGGTCCAGCAAATTGATGGCTAACTTTAACCCTTGACATGTGGCAAAACCGACTTGGTAGCAACACAAAACACAGTTCTCAAGGAGGTACCACCATGGTTTGGTCGGGGAACGAGCCCTCGTGTTTTTAACTTAAAAACATTGATTTTACAAAAGATTGATTTGCCGCTTAACTTGTGTTTTATCTGTTCTATGCAATTATCACTTGCCATGTTTCTTAAGCTCTCACTTTGATGCGGGTATATTTGCATTGTCACCATTTACCAATATAAATTAATAATTTTATGTATATAATGTTGTATAAGATGGCACAATTAGATATGATGAGATACAAAATAAACCCTAAAAAGGGAAACATAATGTAATTTTCTATTAAAATAATCTCAAATTTGGCGAATTTATTGGTAAGTTTTGAAGAAATTATATCAAATTTTAATTTGACATTCTTTTATAATAGGTGGAGTAGTACTTAAAATAGGGCAAGATTTTGAATTTAGACTACTAAATACAAATTCCAAATATACTCTAGAAATGCATTTTGATGATTTCACTAAATTACCTTGTGAAATGATAGCTTAAAATTTTGTCAAGAGATATAAGTATGTAACAACATAATGCAAGACCACATGAGGGGGGGGGGTGTTTAAGCCAATGCTCAGTTGCTCTAATGTGGAATTAAACTTGGAACCTAAATGTTAACCGATCTTATCTTTAGAACTAAATCGAGCTAAGTTTAGTTGAATGTTACCTTAATATAATAACATAGTATATCCATTTCATAATGCAATTTTTTTTTTTGAAAGATATCCATTTTGATATGGATTATTGATACGAACATTCTAACATCGTAATTATGTAAATTTAGCTATGTTACTTGAAATTGAAACAGTGAAAAATAAGTCTTGTAATTTGCCTAGAAACGATCTTTGTACTTATAAGTTGAGAGATAAGAGAGTTTATGAGACCTAAAATGATACGTCCTTCAATTACTATCCATTGCAAGTTGAGATTAGGAGTAGGAATATTTAAACTTGGGTGTGAATCAGTGAAGTCTCTTCCAATGCAAAAGAGTTGGTACTAGCTCCTTGTGCTTGCTTGATAACAAAAGCCTACGGCATCCAAAGAGTTCTTGTGTTATGTGGCATCTCTATCTTTATGCTTTTGTCTTTGAGATCAAGTTGCATCCCTATGTAGTAGATCTTAATGGCATCTTAAAAAAATTACTAAAAACATATAGCAAATAACTCTTATAATTTATCAGAAAAGGATAGACGAAAGCCCTAATAGCATCCAAGGAAGTTTAATTTGTTTTTAAGGAGAGGCAGAATGTGTTTACTTTGTCTCTATATTAACATTTTTTTTCTTTATTTTCATCATTGCTTGGGAATTAACTTGTACCCAAATTGTTTATATCCTGAAATTAAAATGCTCATGATTTGCTCCAAGACTGATTATTGATTAACAACATAGAAATATGGCTAAAAAAGCGCTTTTTATTTTGTCACATATGGCCAGTACTATATCATATATGTATGTGAAAATGTTATTGATCAAATTCATCAACATGTCTGAAAAATTGCAGCTTTGAATGGAATCTCTGACTAAACAAGCTTAAGCAAGAGTTTGACCTTATTAATAACTTATCATTGAACAGCTAAATGTGTTTACTTGATCAGATAAAAATAGCATGTATAACAGCTAGAAAGCTGCTCCCTCTCTACTTAATTAATGACTTAAATATAGCATGCCTTGTTTTCTTTTTGTTTCTGCTCTTTTTAGGGGGGAAGGGGTGTTGATATTTTGATAGACTAAATTAGAGGAAGGTACATTAAAATAGTACAAAAAAAACATGAACTTTGATTATCAATTTCTCAAACCTTAATTCAATTATTGGAAATTGCTTTTTTCCCATATCTAGTTAATATTTGCATTAAAATGAAAAGCCATAACCCATGAGCTTTGATAGACTAAACTAGAGGAAGATAATATTAAAATTAAAATAGTACAAAAGAAAAACATGAACTTTGATCATCAATTTCTCAAACCTTAATTCAATTATTGGACATTGCTTTTTTCCCATATATAGTTAAGATTTGCATTAAAATGCGAAGCCATAGCCCATAAGGAGTCAATATGTCTCATATATCAAATCACGTAAAAAGAAAAAGAAAATTGAGGCCGGATGTTTATTTTTCCTTTTTCATCAAAAGATGAAATATATCACTAAACCATCCTTCTATATTGTGCTTTGTCATACACTCTTATTAATTGATAATTAAGACACTGGCAAAAAGAAGTACTTCCTCCGTTTTGAAATAAATGAAATGCTTTTCTCTTTTATATGAGAACTTTTTGACAGAAGCGTTTCATTTATTTCAGAATGGAGGAAGTATTAGGTTTTCTATCTATGTTTTAAAAAATATTGCCCTTAAGAAAAAATACCAAAAATAAAATTTTCTTGATGGTAATGTTAAATTTAATTGAACTAGAGTAGTATATTCTAACTTAATTGCCAAGATCACCATGCAAGTCTTAACAACAAGAATACCCTAAGTTCCTTGCAGAGTAGTGCTTAGTAGAGTGCTTAGATGATTACGGAATTAAGTGCATGAAGATCATCCTACACACAGCAGATTCAACATCCTTGCATGCAATCTCCATTCGGGCAAAAGCTCCTATATTTAATATCCAAGTGAAACAACATACTATAATTTAATTAATTTATGTATCTTTCTGATTTTCACTTTGTATCTCAACTGAGAATCTTCATATCACATAGACGCATATGACTGCATTCAACTTTGGAACATAAACAAGTATATAATTCTGAAATTTCTTGATAAAATTTTTAAAGTTTCCCAATGCTTTGTCTGTACGACCAAAGTATATTCTATTAAGCCATAGGACTTAACTAGGAACCCTAGCTTTGACTTAGTCTCTTCAAATAGCTCTATAAAATCCCACTTTGAGCTTTTCATGGTTCTTCTTTTTTTAGATCACCCAAAAAGAGAAAAAAAGAAAGAAACTTAAGCACAAAGAATATGAGAAAGATGGTTACCTTGAGGTTGACAAGCTTAATTTTGGCTGTTTTTCTTGTTTTGCATGCCCTAAAACACTCCTTAGCTCAGGCTCATCAAGGTGGATTTACATGTCTTTTCTTAATTGGTAGAAACAATCAATAGTACTCTTTAAGTGAATTTCTTTAAGATTTCCCCAATAATTTGATCTTTTTCCACCTGTTTCATGTAGCTAAGGTAGCAAATGCCATATCAAGACAAAATCATGTATTTGCAAGAAAGGTACTTTTATATCTTTAATCATTAAGGTTTTGGCTACTTCAACATATTTGCAAATCTCAATCAAACTATGCTCTTCATTTCTTTCTCACTTGAAATTTTTCCAAAGCGATTTCTTCATGACATTAAGAAATCAATAGTATCAGTGATGTATCCGATACTTCCTCTATCCTAGAATAGTCTGAATACTCTTCTTCTTCGTTTGTCCCAAATTAGTTTGAACACTTCTATTTTGAAGATAGGACTCTATATTCATTTCATTATTCACTCATAAATTATGTTTGTGTAGGAACTTGTTGATGGCAATATTTATGTTGCAAAGGCGGCGAAGAAGGCCACAATGGGAGGAAGAAAAATGATTGTTACTCATGAGGTTCAAGCTAACGATGATCATAGGATGACACACAATCCAACTTCAGTGTTCTCAGGTGCTCCTAAAGTTAATGATTCGAGTGGTTTTGAAGTAAAAGGAGATCTTGATATGCATTATAAAGTTAATGATCATACTACAAGTGGTTATAGCTCTGTGAAGTTGAATGAAGCTTTTAGTACTACAGATTATCACGGTCCACGCTCACACCCTTCTAAGCATCACTAAGTTTCATGAATTCTTTTGAGTTGTATAGTGGTTGATTCATCTAGGTATTGGATCAAAATTTTGTTGTATAATATATGGTCTTAAATCTCCTATTTAAACTTTGAAACTATCAACTATTGTTTTATTTAGGGATCTAGGTTTTAGCTAGCCTCTCACAATCAAAGTTGTTTCCAAAGGGAAACTGAAATTAAAGTACTATGCATGTATATGAACCCTACTATGTATAAATGAAGTCCCCTTATTTTCTTTTTTTCCTAAATGTCTTGTAAGAATTTGTGTTATTGCAATCACTGTCATATCATCTAATTGTTAGAAAAACTAGGATGTGCAAACAGTTAATTAACAGTCGGTTCAAGAAATTAATAATGATTTTTGGTTAGTAAATTACTTGATAGTATTTCCTATAAAAGTTGTTTTGGAATTAATGCAGGAAATGATCAAGCGAGAAATGCTTTGGAAATCACCTCTTCTATGAGATCACACGATGAATCACACAATCAGGTAATTACAATCTTTACCAAACACATGCATTCCTTAGATAATAATCTGGTATCAAGTTCATCTTTCTATTTCATTGATAACAAGTATTAACATTGATTTAATTTAAGAAAAAGTCCACAAGTAAGACATCTTAACAATGTTGGTCTTTTCATAATAATCTTGTATTTTTCTAATAATTCCAACTAGTAAGATGCCTTATCAAAATGATCATAAGTGAAGTAATTGTTTAACTGGTTGTGTTCTTATTTATATTTTCATAATTATCCCCCTCCCCCCAAGTTACTCCATCCCTCTATTTGGCAATCTAGAATCTTTTTTTTTGGTGAAGCCGTCTAGAATATGATATATCATCATCTAAACTTATAAAAACATTGTTCGTGTTACTAGATCATATTGAGAAGACACCTCTTATAGTTACGTTGATCAGAATAGTATGAAAAATCTAGTAGATGATTTAGATTATAATTAACAAGAAAACCTAACATACCTAGGAGAGTAGGAGTATTATATAATAATATAATAACACTAGTGATTTGTAATCTTAGCAATTCTAATTATTCTTTGCAACATGTTTAGGTGGAGGATAAGGTGTTTGGCAACTCAAAGCCAACATCAGACAATTCCAACAAGGCAACAATCACTCAAGATTATAAATCAAGAACTAGAAAAGATGATGAATCAAAGAGATATTTAGAGGCAGCCAAAGAGATGATGAAGTTGATGCGTAGAGATTATGGAAGATGGCAAAAACCTAAAAGAAGGCCACCCATCAACAACCATAGTCCCAAACACTAAGACAACCAAGCTCTCAAGTTAAACCCAAGTTAGATTTTTTAGGCTCACAATTTTGTTACCCCTTATAGTAAGTGAACCCTCAATTCTCACTGGGTATATAGTCCTATCTTTGGCTTATTTTTATCTGGCCTCCCTCAACTTCTTTCTAGTTCAGTTTTTTAGATTAATGTTTTAGTTTATAAAAGAGGAAAATAGCATAAGTCAGCCTTAGATGACACATAGTAGCACAGTTTTTGTTAGATTTTTGCATTGTATAATATATATATATTAGTATGGTTTAAGCCTTTACATATGCTTCCCTATAATCTTTGTATCAAGTTTAGTTGAATAAATAATACTAGTATTTATTTTAGTTGGATGGTAGTTTATAATCCTTCATGTCTCTAAATAATACAGTATGCCACATTCTATTATAAGACAATTTTATAGGTTTGAGTTGAAACACCATATTTAATTTATCCTTCACTATGGTGTACAACGATTTCTTGTAGATGTACTATTTGAACTATTTCTATTAAGAAAGGCCAAGATCTATCTAATTACTATTTGTTTAAAGTTCCAACCTGAAAATCAAGTTAATTACTATTTATCTAAAGTTCCAACCTGAAAAATCTATGTGTACACTATAGTATATTGTCTTCATATTGTTTAATTTTGAATGCTACAATTAGATCTACATGCAGATTAGTGTACACTAATTAATTAGTAAGAGCTTCTGAGAATACAGGGAACATTTCCTATATATTGAGCAATGGCGCGTTTTGGGCCACAGCCCACAATGATAATTTCGATACTAGATGAGCGAGCCCATCTACAGTGGGCTTCATGCAACCAAAGAAGCTCCCTCCAATACGATCATATTCACTATAATAATTTTTGTTTACATAAGGGCAATGATGCAAATAACAATCATAACCTAGATTTCTAATTATTATCATTCGCTAGTTAAAGTAGATGAATTTATAATGTGAAATATTTGGATGTAGCGATTCATTTAGATGTACTTTTCGTTAGCAATCCTATTATTAATTATCATGTATACGATAGATAATTTGAACTGAAAAATTGGCCTTAGTATCGTCAACTTCGATATTTTGTGTAGGATGATAATATCAAAAGTAACCGAGGAAAGCTTCATTACAAGAAAATTTGCTAATCATTTTCTATTTTTTGGAAATTTATAGTATAGATGTGCTTGGGATTCATATATGACATAATATATAAGCATTGCTCGAAATTGAGGGTTAGAAATGATGTATGTAAACTAGGAATGTCTATAATGTAAGAAAGCAAGAAGAAAGTTGTTAGAGCAACACATGAGGGTGCGAGAGCCCCAATATCACTGGCATAGGCCCCCAATGCCGCACAATATGTCAATATCTTACAAGGAAGACTAGAAACCAACATAACCCCCTCAATAGCGACATCAGAAATCCCCCATGTTAGTCTATACTTCCTCCGTTCCATAATAAGTGAAACACTTACTATTTTAAAACGTTTCAAAATAAGTAAAACATACATTAAATGGAAAAAAGAAAGTGACAAAATGACAAGAGTACCCATCACAAACTTGTGTGGTTTGCTTTTCTCTCTCCTCCTTTTGATAATTTAAAGGGTATTTAGTGACTTTTTGGCTTTTGAAAGTGATGTTTATTAAATCTTATCCCCAATTCCTATGTTTCACTTATTATGGAACGGAGGAAGTATAAGACATTAAATGTTGGAACATTGCAACTTCACTTATTGGAATAATGTCGCATGTCTTTATATGTTAACTTATTCACAAAATACTGTGAAACTTAACAAACTATTTGTAGTGAGGTTGAAGGATAAAATGGGCACATCCTACCTTTCATTTATATATCAATGGGGAGACCATGAGACATAATGTACTTCCCAGTGGGGGGAAAACTGAGATTACTTTCACATTTCTCTTGCTTTCATTTGCAAAAAGAAAGCTCCAGTCTCTTGTTCTGTGTCGTAACATCACATGAATTTTTTGAGTATATGGGCATCAATCAACTACATGACATCAAAACATTAATTTTACTTAGATGGTCAAATCTGCGCATGAGCATAAGAAAAGCACTTCAAACCTTCTTGAACACTACATCGGAATTGTATCAGAATTTCTTCCCTCCCCATATATGCAATTGTTCCAACAGGCTGTTCGCAGATTTCAGTTGAGCTACAGTTTTCACGAGAAGTCGCGCAACCTAAAGGATGGAAAAAAGATAGGATGTCAAATTGACATTATTGAATAGTGATTGTCATTTGATTACTCCAAGCCACAAGCATGCCAAGACCTCGGACACTAACCCACACATGAATACATTATACATATGCACCAGCACAAAATTCTTTACTCATCTATTTTGAAACAGAATAGCAGAAGATTTATAAACTACTACTACACTAATCATTTATTTTATGGTAAGCATGAAGTATCAGCAGAACATGACTGCTTAAAATAAGCAAAAAATTTAGGCTTAAAGAGAAAGCATGGGAGCTTCAGACCATCTAAGCCAAAAAAAAAGACCATTCTGACAAAAATATAGTAAAAGAACAAGAAGCAGGTCCACAAGTGCCACAAAATTCTAGTACAGAGATGATCCTGCATAAGAAAGCGTAAAGACAGATTAACATTTAACAAGAAAGACCATAAAAGGGAAGAAAGATTTTCATGCACGTGAAACAGAGACTTTATAAGAAATCAGTTTGCTTGCCTGTGAGGGGAGGAGGAGATAGGAAGCTTATATGATTGAATCAGTTTCAGCTTGATTAGCCAGGAGGCAAATATTGGAATTAACAGCTGCACCTTATAGCATGACTCGCAGGAAGCAATGGCTGTAATAGATCCTTATGCTCGTAGTCTTGAATCCATGAGAGACCCAGTCTCCCCATACCCATCCTTTAAGAAATGCCTCAGTTTCTTACCACAGTTGCAGTGATACAATATACGCAAACTTCACCAGATGAGCATGCAAGAGGTCCTAATGAGAGAATGACGGGTGCACATTCCTCGTCATACCTTATATAATTGAGCAAAATAAGTAAATCCAAAGTAAATCACCTCCGACAGAAAACCCACATTGCAATTAACATATTCTGTGTAAAATAATGAACGGCTTACCCTCTTAGGGTGCCTGGCACTGTATATATATATATATGAAATAGGGTTTACACCTAATATTACAGAAGTACCCTTAGTACTCTATTATATTCTACCAAAGTACAGAAGACGAATCGACAAACAAACTTCATGCCCAGAGGAAGGCACCCACTGTTTCACACCTGCTCATCTCCTTCATCTTTCTGGTTCGTCGTTGGCTCGTTGCTATCTGATTCTGCTACAATATGCCAGATTTATCTACCGAAAACCAGATATAATACCAACCAATCCCCTAAACCTATTCCACTTCGAAGTCCTTCTTACAACTCTTGAACCCCATGCAACTACCACCTAAATCACCCCCTGCTGCTGCTCTTTTTCATGCAATAAGGACTGAAGTTTTGGGGATGTATTTTACTTTTTGTTCTGTCAAGAAGCTTTAATGCATATTCATTTTGCGGTATGAGTATCTTATATTTCCAAATTCTCAGCCTAACTATGCAGAGAGATTGCTTTATCTTTGAATTCTAGAAAAATATTTGTTAGGCCCACAGGGCAAAATCAGAACCAGGAAAAATATAGACATTATTAATCGCTCCCTGGTAAGCATTCAGATCATTCTACTACAGTAAAAGATTATAATCTGCTCCATCGTAAGCATCCAGATTATTATACTCCAATAAAATATAAAACATAAAAAACAAAAAGAAACACAAGCAACTCAAGACATCCATGACAAGGGAAATACTGCATCCTAATAAGAAACAACAAAAATTTGCAGACATTGGACTCAAAATGGAAATAGGGTAAACAAACACAATTGTTAACCCAAAGAAAGTAATGAAAGCTTTTACACAATATCTTCATTCACAAACTTTTGTAAACAACCTCAAACAAAATTGCATAAGATTAAAAGGACACTCCAAAAAATAGAAAAGAAAAACACATGCACAGATGATGACGAACGATACCTGGCAATCAAGTGGCTATTTCACTCGGTGAGTATGCAATTGAACTCAATTTTTCTGAGATAGCAATTATGCTAGAGAACCCCATTTAGCTGATGGGTTACAAATTTCTGGACTAGTATTGAGATAATAATCAAACAATAGTAGCATGTAACAACGACGGGTGATTTTTTCTTCCATTAGAGGAGGATTTTGGGGAGATGACAAATTCCTAACAGTATTAAGTATTAACCACTAGCATGAACAGTATTGCACATGCCGGGATTTCTGACACACCAGAGGGGTTGAATGGGCTCCGCCTTTACTCCTCTGCCCACCATCCTATACCTCCACTCATTCAACCTAGCTGTGGCCTCTGCGTATCTCTTCTTGCCCATGTCATCCCGGTTTCCGGACCAGAGAGCCTCAGCTAATGCAGAAGCTCGAGGCCACAACCTCGAATCAAGGACAGTTGGATCAGCTTGCTCGGACCAAAGTGCTACCTCCCCGCCCAAAACCAAGCTCTTTTCCTCTTGAGTGAGGCCATAGGTAATGTCGTAGTTGTAGATGAGCTGCCATGTCTTGAAAGGGGCACACCACGATCCGCCATTCCCCTGATCAGTCCCAGGAGGCTGATCATACTGGCTGTCATTCCCCACGAAGCTGCCATGGCCACAATCCAGGTAATAGTAATCAGAGGAGGAAACGATAGCCCTATAGCCAGAGGAAACTATGCGTTTTGTGTTTCCGGGACCACCATTCCAAGTCTGTAATATGGTGTGGTCAGGGGGAGAATAGAAGGGTCCTCCACCCTCACGGTGGCATCTAGGAGAACATCTTCCCAGTAAATAGAGGTCTTGTTGTGAGAGATGACGTAGGGGGAGGGTAGAGTTGACAAATATTTGGAGGAGGTGGGAAAGTCCATTTTCACTCTGATTGCGAGTGCTGCTGGTGTTAGATAGGAATGCTTGGATGGTGGGGTCCGTAGTCCAGCATCCGGGGGTGACCTCATCTCCGCCACTGTGATAAAAAGGGTCAGGGAAAAGAGAGACCACGTCCCTGATCATCTTTTTCATGACTTCATAGGTCTTGGGGTGGAGTGGGTTAAGCTGACCACTTCCAGGTTCGGATGCAAGCCTATCTGCCCACTCTGACCCTGCTGGCCACCAGAACATGCCTGCGCATGTCACTATCTCTGGGTGCGCCCCAGCCCATGACCCTGTATGTGCTGCATCACCACAAATTCACCATTTATAAACACAAATATGAATATTTGAAACTACTTAGTTTTTTAGAGGAATCGAGTAGAGGTTTCTCTATCAGAAAAAAAAATATATACCTGGAGAATCGATCTCCGGAATAACCCTGACACCATGATCCAAACCAAATTGGACAATCCTGGTGACATCGGCAGGAGTATACATCATAAAGGGACCATAAGATCCTTTAATCGCAAGTTCAGGGTCAGACGGCAAAAGCAAAGGAAAGGAATGGGAGTCGGTAATGTGCCAGTGGAAGACATTGAGTTTATTCCAACTCATTGCTGAAATGGTTCTGAGAATGTCCTCCACCCCGTAGTAATTCCGGGAGGTATCCAACATCAAGCCACGGTGCCCAAAAATAGGGGTATCCCAGATGTCCAAACCCACTGGTATCAAAAGTTTGGGCTGCCTATGTCTGTGACTATGACTCTGACTATCACTCTGAAACTGATGAGCACCACCACCTCCTTCCACCCACACCAACTGGGAGAATGTCTCAAGACCCCTCATGGCCCCCCATGCCGTCTTAGCAGACAGAACAGCAGGGCCTGTGCCAGCAGTAGGAATGGTGAGGTTGTAGGACTCATCAACCCCGTGCTGTAGGGTAGCTGTGAGGTCATCCACTTTGATTTTCAGGACCGCTAAAGTGAGGGACGCTGACACCATTACGTCTGGGTTTACTAACGGCATGTGGTGCTCTGATCGGACTAGCTCCAGGTATCGGTCGGTGGCAGCCGCCAAGTGGCGGTGGTATTTGGGACCTTTGATGGCAAAATCAGCTGAAAGGAAGGCAACCTTTGGTTGCTCCCACTGCAACTTCGTAGGCTTTGGCCACACATTCACTACTTCTGAATGGGACCGAAAACGGGAGTGGGATCCTGGCAATTCTATTGCTACTGCCCCAAGAAAGCAATAACAGCAGCAGCAGAAAAGATATAGAATCGTGAAAAATGTGAGAGGCATTGGAAGTAAAACAATGAAAATAATACAAACTATATCTTTTTTTGCATAAGCTTAAACCTAAATCTGAGGTATTACCACCAAGAAAAAATACTGTTAAGTGGTTAGGCTCACAAAACCCCCCAAAATACAACTCTATATGATGTATATATCACAACTATTACAAATGACTACTCCAATGTGCTTTTCGTCGTTAAACTCTGACGAACGAGCATTGATGATTATCTTGCTTCATAATCAAACTTGGATGTTCAAAAAATGATCGTAGTAGGCCTACAACAGGTTTTAGTGAACGAATACTTGCGTCAGTTTGCTGAGTAACTGCACTACTTTTACCAGATCTAATAAACACAAATAACACAATTGCATGCATGAGTCACCATTCACGTATCCCATAATTAATCATGTGACAAGTTTCCAAGAAAAAGGAATGCTTATAGGCCGGAACTAATCCTTTATTGAGAGTATTGGTGAAAGTGAAGCTCACATAAGCAATAACAGAATGTTGTTAGCGGATATTTTAGTTAGATTAGGTTATATCTTACTAGCCATATAAATATGGAGATGATGTAATAAAAAGCAAGGGCGAAGCCAGTGGTGGAGGGGGTTAGTTTAACATAGAATTCTAAACATAGTTGTGGAGGGGGGGGGGAAGTTTACCAATAAAACAACTTTTATATTCACTTTCTTAATCTTCTTAGCCTATTATGATCAGTAGTACAATACAACTGGGCCTTCAGCAGGGTGCCAGGGTCCATGGCCCTCTTAGGCCTCTACTATGCCTCACCCCTGATAAAAAGAATCACTAAATATTAGGTTGCACTACTAAGATTGATTTTGACACAATGTAGGAATCAAATAGCTTCTCGCTCAAGCATGAGCTCTCACGAGCTACAATGGCACTCTCACATCTCACTATCTCAATCTTATACTTCTAACCTCATTCAACCACCTACTTCACCAAAAACAACCTATTAAAATCCCACCAATCCACACGCCAATGAGTTAATTACACATAGGGTTACTGTTTATCACCTTCGGGTTCGTTCCCGTTGAATTCATTCCCTTCTCATCCACTTACACACTATGGATAACATGTAACACCACAAATATCTCGATTCACAAACATCAGTCCCAACATCCATATACATATAACATTTGGTGGTTGCACATAATCAGATCACAGCTCAACACAAAATCATAATTCTAGTTACATAATTAAACACCTAACCTAGTAAAAAATCATAACATCAACCTCAACATAAATATAATCACATCAGGACCAAACACTTAACGAATAAAACAGTGAAATACAACTTCAAACGATGAATGTAATTAGTTACCTCAGTCAAAAATTTCAATGCCAATTTATATTCCTAAGATTCACTACAAAAATCAGCAACCAAACTATAAAATAATAACTCATCACAATATGCAAAAACAACAAAATTAACCAACGACAAACAAATCATTTCCTCTACTTCATATTTCGTAAAGTTCGTAATTGAACCAAATTACACACCGATTAAGATAATATATAAAGAATAACTCATCAAAAGTTCCAGAAAAAAGATTAAGATATTACCAACGGAAGCAATTAGAGTTTTGCAGTAGGCAAATTGTGGAGTTGTGAGAGCAGAAAATGTAATTTTTATTGAGAGATTGAAAAGAGTAAAGGTTTGTGTGTTTTTTTTTTTCCTTTTTTCAGTATAAAGGGATGAGTGAGTGAGAAGTGAGAATTACGGCTGAGGAAAAGCCAAAAGAGAGGCTTCCGTTTGTAAGGTGGGTTCAGTCAACTAGGAAATCATTAATGCCACATGCTTTTGAATTTATGTGAACGGTCCCTCCATTTTTTTTAAGGAACCTTTCATTTCTTTTTTAGTTTTTTATATACTTAGGCCTCATTCTTTTTTTATGGCATGAATTAAATTGAAATGAGATGAACATAAAAGAGTAACTGAACTAAAAATAAGTCTAAAAGAACAGAGTCTTACTCACATATTTGTCGAAAATACAGTCTTATGTCAAGGTCTTACGTTAAGCTTGATGTAAGACCGTCATATTTTCCCCTCAATTTTTATTTTCTTTATCCTCTCTACCAACACTCATTTATCTTTCATATGGCCCTCTCCTCTACCAACTCTTGTTTCTATATCCTCCACCCCTCCCGTTTCTTTCTCCTCTGCATTGTCATTTCCCTCTCCACCAAATTTCCATTTTCTCTTGTTGTTGTATATAATCAGTTCTAGAACGTAAAGCCTACTTCTCCTTTTTCTTTTTCTTTCACTTTTCATTTGAGCTAAAACACCAAAATCATTCGTATATGTTAGAGTTTTAGCTCAATTGTTAACAGAGCTAAAGTAGGACAAATTTAGATATGAATGCGGTCTTTTTCGAACATTTGAATCTTTCAACTAACTTTCGTTTTTGCGTCTTTTTCAATCTTGATGATGAGAATTTGATGATGCTTAGTTTGTTTCTCCCGCTTAAATGACGACATTGTTGCATCAAAGCCAAGTAGGTACATTCTTAATTCTCAAAACTCATTGTTTTCCTCTATCAATGGGTCTAAATTAAACTCTAATGTATCTCTTATTATGAGCTATGGTTTTAATGTAGTTAGTCACATTTTTCATCATAATACATGTTTCGGACTAGTAGTTATGGTATTCAATTAATTAGTTATTGTTTTCAGGTTAATAGTTATGATTATGGGTAAATTGTTGTTTTTGTAAGGTTAATAGTTACTCTCTCTGTTTTTTTATCCTTCTCACTTTACTGTGCGCGTCTTCCAATGTAAATCTTCAAACCTAAATATCTATCATTATATATTAGTAAAAATTATAAGGTTTGAAAATTAATAAAGTACTAACTGAGACGAATCAAACAAGACCCCACATGACTATATTTTTTCTTATAAATTGAAAAAAATTGAGAAGATTCTCTCTAAGTATGAATAGTGTCAAGATTCCAAGTGAGAAAGATAAAAAAAACAGAGGGAGTATCTTTTTAAGTTATTAGTAATTGTTTACCACATTATTCGTTATAATTTTCATGTTATTAGTTATGATTTTCGAGATAAAATGTGGTCTTGGGTGGATACTAAATATTTATGGTTTGCTTGTTATTTGTTTGGTTTTCGGGTTAATAGTTATAGCTAGTTTTGGATTGTTACTTATAGGTTTAGATAAAAAGTTATTGTTTGGGTTATGATTATGGTGTTTTGGTTGATGTTATGGTTTTGGGTTGATAATTATGGTTTATTGGGTAATAGTTATGAGTTTTAATTTATTAGTTAACATAATTTCATTAAATGTTATTCTGTAAAAATAGTTGCACATTTTTTTTGCAATTAGTTAACATTATTTATAATTTAGTTAAATTGCTGCTGCTATAACATAATTAAATGTGTGTGAATCATCAAGTCTCACAATAGTCTTAACATGAGACGGTCTCTTCAGAGACTTACTTTTACTTAGTTCACTTTCGGGGAGAATCAAGGAGGAAGTCCAAAAGTATAAGAGGAATTATAATATTAAAAAGTGGATGACATAGGTGGAAATAAAGGAGAAAGTAGATAGAACATGTTACCAACAAATAGAAAAAGCAACAATGTGTAGCTTAAAAAGAAACGGACCAAAAAGAGAAGTGTGTAGATTAAAATGGAGGGAATATCAGATAAGCTTTTTTTTAGCTTAAAAAAGTCATTTTATCTATTCTCGATTTGAAAAGTGATCTATTTAGCATAAGAAAGTTCATCTTTTTGATATATTTTTGTACACCCGTTTTGTTCAAGAATTTACTATTGTGCACACATTTGTATAATAAATTTATAGTCGGACCAGTTCATTTTAATTAGATATTAGTCATTTTTATGTCAAAATAGGTCACTTTTCAAGTCAAAATAGTTACTTTTAAAAAAGACGAATATTTATGGGGTCAAATCTATACAAGTAAAAGCGACCAATTATAAGATAGTTTTTCACAAAAATATATTCTTGTAAGGTACTTTATGACAAACTTTCCTTATTTTGTATTACCTCTGTTCCATATTCATGCAACAATTGTTGTAATTTTAAGTTATCCAATAAATTTGACTATTAATATTTTCAAGGAAAATGTTATATGTAGCCCTTATACATATAAGCATTAAATACATTTTCTGAAATAGTATTATTTGAAGAATTAATGACACAATCACACGTCAATCTATATAACTAATGCTTATTTATTGCTTAATATTTCCATTTTTAACTTCTTATATGTAACCCTTAGCCCTAAGGGCTACATATAACATTTCTCTATTTTCAATTAGTAGTATTAGTAGAGATAATAAAGCTAAGATTTGATATTTAAAAACTATACATATAGCATAAATTCATAGACGTAATAATTACACCACAAGTTATGGTGTGACAACCCTGGAACAACCCTAGATCAACCCCGCCTTACACCATTTGAACAAAAAAAAAAAGGAACACATTTCTCTCTCTTCTCTCTTTCTTTCCATTTTCTGTGCAATTTTACAGGATACTGAAGTATTGAACTCAACAATCCGTTTCTCAAGACTCAAGTGGTGCACAAAACGCAATCCAAAGCTCATCGTCGTCATTGAATTATTGCTTTTGAACTACGAATTTGGGTATTCTCAATCTATTTGGATACAATAGAAGAAGGTTTCATGGTTGTGTGTGTGCTTGTAGATAGTACTTAGTAGCAAGGCCTTAGGGAAGCAAAAGACCGGAAAATTAAAAGGATAGGGAAAAAAAATGAAAAGGTATAATGACAAAGTTGAAGGTTTAACATAATTTAATTATTGAGTGACACAGATAATGATATGAAAAAAATAAGTAGAAGATTGTCTCTAATTTAAACTTGAGCGAAAAAGATTTGCCACATTAATATAAGGACGAAACTCTGTGTACATTATTCAACCAATATTGTAAAACACCACTTATAATGCCACAATAAGGATTTATTAAAATACAAGATAAAGGAAAGGGATAGCATAAGAAAACTAAGTAGTAGTAACAACATAGGAATTTTTAAGTGCAAATACAAGTCCTTTTATTTAATCCCTTATTAATTGCATGTATGATCCAAGCTGATTAATTATGCTGCACTATGCAAATTGGCTGAATTATCAGTTGGCAGTAGAGCAAGCTGTTTGATATTGTAAGGAACACAAACATCAGCGCCATTAAAGCATGGATTAGCCAAGATTTGGAAGCCGACTTCCGTTGGATGAGCACCATCAAAGAATAAGTATTCATTTGGATTTGTACATGGATACTCCGATGGATTGAGTCGGATGCATGGTATATTTTTTGCAACACCAACAGGTATTGTTTCGCAACATGTGCTGTGAACATTGGTGAAACCTGTATGTATATAAATTATGTATGTTAATAAATCTCAAAATATCATAGAGTACTTCAAAGTGTTAAATACTAAATGAGAACTTTCATTATACACCTAGGTATATGGTGTATATGGTACAAATGATAATACTAAACGATTTGGTAACGAGTAGAGGGAGTAGATTAAAGGCGACCAAAAGAGACTTACCATACTTGACAGGATTTCTGAATGCATCATCGCTTATATCATAAACCTTTCCACGAGTGAAGTATGCGTCTTTGTACGTGGTAGTCAAATTTTGTATCATCGGACCAAGTAAATCGTTGAACATTGTTGCGTATGAATTTTTATCATCATCACACCATGTCTCATTATGCCCACCATTCTTACGATAAGCTGGGATACATCCAAGTGGACCCATGTCCAAAACTAGTAATTTTCTGGCTCCCAATTCATGTAGCCTCTGAGAAATGTATAGATCACGGGAATATCAAATTAATATTCTTAATTTTGTCAATGCTGATAGATCAATATTTTTTTCACGAGGATAGATCAATAATTTTCTTAATGATGAATTGATGAGAAGGGATCAAGACGAAGTGGGATGGGTCCATACAAGCGGAGCTAATTGAATGCCCATCACGTTTGGTAACAAACAAATTTGTCGTTGTTAGTTTTTAAGTTATACTCCCTCCGTCCCATAATATAGTGTTCACTTCTCATTTTTTACGAGAATTAAGGAAAATGAAAAGAATTCTAGGATTTCCTAAATACATCTACTTAAATAAATATTTTTTGGTTACTTTTGTCTTTGAACTAGTTTTTCTTTTCTTTTTCATTTAAAATAAAATGAAAATGCAATAAAAGTTCATTGAAATTGTGTAAAATAATAAATAGGGGAACATATTTTGAAAGAAAGGTAGGAGTATTTTGGAAAGTTTATGTAGAAATGAAGGGCAATTGAGTCCAAACAAATTGATAAAAAAGAATATAGGCACAACATTTTGGGACACCCAAAAAGGAATGTGAGCATTATATTATGGGAAGGAGGGAATACTATATACTTCCTCGGTTTTATTAGTTTACCTACTTTTTTTTGAGGTTGTTACTTATTAGTTTACTTACTATTTTTTCTCTTTTTGATGGTCTTATCAATTTTATATTATTATCTTTGGAATAAAGTTTTTCTCATTATATTTTTCTTGACTAACAACATTAACTTCAATACTTTTCTTGCCTGCTATAACCCATATACCTATTTCTCTAAAAACAATTATGCTAAAAATAGTGGGTAAACTTATAAAAACTAGGGGAATATTAAGAAATCTCTAGAATATATACTATTGGACCAGGATCTATCACATGTATTCCGACTCAACTTAATAGGCAAGACCCTTAAAGTAAGAAGGAAGGGGAAAAAAAAAAAAACAATCCATACTCTCAAAGTGAGATGCAATTCTTTCCATTAATTAGAAATTAAGTAGTAAGTACTACTTGATGTGGGTAAAAGAATACCTTTAACTTATCCGATAATCTATCAATAAGAAGTTTTGCAAACTCTTGAGGATTGTAAACTGGGTTTGGATCTTGAAAATAATTTAGGAGATAATCGTTGTTGCCGGACCATACGAAGAATATGGAGTTGGCCAAGTATCGAGCTAGCTTTGCCGGAGTTACGAACCACGAGCGTAACTCTTCCTCAATTGTTTTGTCGAAGAGGCTAAGCTGTGCATCAAAATCCAAGCATTCCTGCAAAAAATAAATTTAATTGCCACTTTTACTTGATGGAGAAAACAATGCCAATAAATTTCATAGGAAATGATACATGATATAGATTGATGTTTTATTTTTCTATTGACATTCAAGCATGATTAATATATTAAATTTGGCCATTTTTTTTATGGCTTGAGGTGGAATCTCCATGGTCTTGTAAGGTGGATTTGCACTCCTCTATAGCAGGCGCAGCCCAGACCCATTTAACAATTCTCAATGCATATTTCTAAAATATTACGAGGTTTGCTACGTACTTGTAGCTGTTGCAACTTTGAAAGGAAAAAATTAAGTATTTTGAGTTATCAAGACTCAAGAGTATTACCACATGGCTCCCAGTTTCTGGTAGTATACCACAAGCTGCGGATGCGTAGTTGTACCCTGTCCGGGACCTGACATCTCCACGATAAGCTGGAGGGTATGGCAATCCGAGATAGCCAGCTACATGTAGCAAAATTTATATGTTTAATCTTTACTTACTATGTATAGCTGAATCATCATAAAAAAGAATTTTGACAGATATTTTTTGGTTTAGCAATCATTTAGTACAAATTGATTCCATAATTTTCTCAAAGGGAAAAATTGCATCTTTTTGTCAAGGACCATATATATATATATATATATATAGGAATGGGATCTTGTGAAAACATCCCTAAAACTGAAAACTGAAAACAAAAGATCTGGGCCATTGAAATTAGATCCGATGGCTATGATCAAATTCACAAGATTTGGGCCAATTACATCATCTCCTCCAGGAGCCCCATTCTCTCTCTTCAAACCACGACATATCCCCAATTTCAACAATTTTCATTCTTTCTCTTCTGACTTCGAATTCATCAGAAAACAATTCAACAATGGAGAATATCCATTTTCTCTTTCCTCTCACCATTTATCTCTGAATTACATTGAGGTTCTAACAGCGGCAAAAATGGAGAAAGAAGAAGAGAGAGAAGAAAATCAGCAAAATTGGAGGAAAGAAGTCGATAACAGCATCAAACGTCTCTAATCTATTGTTTTCGGTGTCGATTTTGCTTAGAAAATCGCGATTTCACTTTCGACCAACTCCTCAGCCTTTCTTCATCCTATTCGCAGCAACGCCATGTCCAAGCTGCTGCAGCTCGCCGCCGTTAACTAGCTCTTGCTTCTGACGGGTTATTCTCTCTCTCTTTATTGGTCACTTTTCTGTTATTTGTACTTTCTTTTGAATGATGAAACTTGAAACAATATGTTGTTGTCTGATAATTTCAAGGAAACTTCATATTATATCCTTGTTGATTGTTGATTAGAGGAACTTTCTGGTGCTAATTCTAGCTCAGTTTTGTTGATGATGATGATTGATTCTATTTAAGAGATTGGCTAAGTTATTATAAAGCTGCAATTTGGACTGATTATTTGTCGCATTTTTATGAAAGTTGAGAGAGAGAGAAAGAAAGGAAGGGGACGAAGGTTGAAGAAGATGGTGGGGAAAATATCAAGGTGTAAAGTTACTCTAATATTAGTCAAAGTTACTGTTATAATACTCATAGTTACCCTAAAAGTGGTAAAAGTTACTCTTATAATATATAAAGTTGCCCTTGGAATATATAAAGTCATCCTTAATATAATATAGTTACCCCAAAATTGGTAAAAGTTACCCTTAAAATATATAAAGTTGCCCTTGAAATACATAAAGTTATCCTTAATATAATCTAGTTACCCTAAAACTGGTAAAAGTTACCCTTAAAATATATAAAGTTGCCCTAAAAGTGGTAATAGTTACCTTGTTTTTCGGTTTTCGGATTAAAAGTTGTTTTATTGCGGATCCCACCTTATATATATATATATATATATATATATATATATATATATATATATATATATAGTATACTACAACCATTTCTAAATACATGCAATATTTGTTGTCTGAATGCTATTCAGTACATGTCTTTGTTCCTTAGTACTTCCCCCATTTCTTTTTAATTTACTCACTTAATTTTAGAGGAGAATCAAGGAGGAAGTCCAAAAGTATGAGAGTTACTCACATGGGTGGAAAAAGAGGATATTATAGATGGGAGTATGGGACATACTACCAAAAATAAAATAAGAACAACAATGTGCAGATGAAAAAAAAACGGACAGAAAAGAAAAGTTTGTAGATCAAAATAAAAACAGAGGAAGTATTTTTAATTATATATAAAGTAAAAGAATAGTTGATGATATTATTAAAGTATACATTAAGACGAATCAATTATATAAGACCATATTTGACTATATTTTTTCTAATACTTTTGTGAGAGAATAGAGGATAGTTAGTAGATGAATAGTAATGATTATTACTATGCAAATGTTGCATGTATTTAGAAATGAAGGAATTATATATGAAACAACCCAAAGTCGATTAAACAGTGTTGAATTTCTTACGTCAACCAAACAACTACACCAATAAGTTATACTCTAGTCCCCTACAAGCTAAGATAGGATTATAGGAGTTTTACCTATAAGATCTGGTAAAGTTCTACCATTGGTGAACCTCCCAGTGCTGCCGCCGGGGAAGTTAATACCATAAGGTCGAAAATCGGCCTTAGCAGCATCAAGGTGGTTATTATTACCATTATCAACTAATGAATCACCAAAGACATATAAGGCAGGAGCAACATGTTGCGAGCTACATTCTGTAGAAAAAAATGGGGAGAAAATTAACAAGGAAAGAAATAATGGCAGCATTATATTTGATTTCTTTTTTTTTGGAAGGGGTGGGGGGGATTTTTAGTGAGGAGTTGATGTCTACTTGATGAGTATATCAGCTTAAGCTTGTGAACTCATATATATAGCACAATGGGATCGGAGGTCAAGTTGATCAAGCTAAGGGGATAAATTAGTTTAATCATACAATAATAATAATACAGGGAGCGATGAGAGTCGAACACCCGACCTTGTAGTTGGAAGGTGGGAGCACCAACCATTGGGCTCCCACGAGGACCTCTCTTCTTATCACTGCATATGAATTAAGTATCAATCATGTTCTAGGCTTCTAGCATGCGTTACTAATAATATTATAGCATATCTTGTAAAAAAAAATATTATATGTTCAAGGCCTCAAGCACGAGATTCTTTTGAAAAACAAATAAATATAAAAAAAACTTCTGATGTAACGTGGTACTAATTTCAAGTTGGGTTGACTGTTTCTTTGTTGTCTTCTTGGCTGGCAAACCAGCTAGTAGAATTTTTTATTAAATGGTTTTTGTTGGAAAACTGTTTATAGATCTAGATATATATAATAAAGTATTTCATGTATAAAAAGGTTTAACTTCCAAATAATAATATTGAGAAGTTATTAAGTTTTCAGTTTGCATTATATGACAAAAATTAACTAATACGGCAAGTGTACAATGTATTATATACATACCATTCTCCACATGGATGTAATCATGTAAGTATTAAGTTTAGTACTACTCAGTCGATTATATAAATCACTTCAATGATACCACTGAAAATTAATACTCATAATAAAACACAACTAACAACCAAATCATGACTATAATTAACATATACTATAAACTACGAAATTGAAAAAAAAAAAAAAAAAAAAACAAAAACATGAGAAATCAAACAAATTTTTTAAGCTAAAATGAAGATCCCTTAGAACTTGCAGGTGTGGGGATGGAAGAGGGAGTTGGGGATTCCACATTGTAAGAGGTTAGAATCAAACTCTTATCACAAGTGTCGAAGGAGGGTCTCCAACCAACTAGGCAAATGCACCATTGATTCTTGAGAAAGCAATCAAATTAGTATTAGTACAATACTGAATACTGTCACTGTATAAGCTATCTAAAAACCTGAAGACAATAAATTAGAGTCTAATCATGCAACACAAATATAGATAAATTAGAGTTTAATCATATAATGCAATTACTGACAAAATTATATTACTTTGATTCCCGGTTTTGCATTGAAAAACCCAATACTATATTACAAGTTGAAGGCATCAAGCACGAGCCAAATTTCTATCTTTATCTTAAACTAGTTTTGAAGCCCGTGCGTTGCACGGGTTATTGTTTATTTTATTTTTTTGCAAATTTTTTGATTGTTGATTTTTGATTGTTGTGAAAATGAGATTTTTCAACACCATTGAGTTTATATAATTTCTCCATTCTTTTTCTATTGCAACAATTACCACTTTAGGTAGTTTCATCTAATGGAACCATTCCACTTTTGGTAAAAAAAGCAACTATAGTTGACAACATCGTCTTTACTTTATGTTAATAAAACCATCATTAATTACTCAAATTGCCTTAGAAAGTTGCGTTTACTTTATTAAAGATTTACTTATCCCCTACTCTAGTTAACCCTCTATGCTAAACTACCCATATTTTTTTATTTTCTTAAAAACCATGCCCAAACCATTGTTGCAGTATAAAAAGACAGAGAAAGTATTTGTCATTATACTTTAATTTCTAGATTTGTTATATAAATTTTATATTTTTAATGTTCAATTGAATATTGTAGCTAAGTCTATTATTAAATAGTATCCCGGTAATTGGTATGACTAACAATAGCTAACACAGTTTTAACATAAAAAAATACCCGAATGATACTTTAAGAAAGTAGAGGGTAATAATTTAATAGATGCGAAAGAATAGAGAAAAAATTTGAGTGTCAGCCACAACTTCAACTTTTAATATAGCACATAAACACTAACGTATATAGAATAGAAGATGGGAAAGCCAAAAAGAAGATCATAATGATGGTATCATGAATAAAATAACTTAAATTGTAAAACTAACCTCTATTAATAATCGAAAATACTATTTAAGAAAAAAAAATATCTTCATCAATCATGACCATATCAAGACTTATCAAACTTCCCTTTTTTTATGATCTGCGACCTCAAATAGTCTAGAAACTCGAACCTTGATTTCCCAATTAGTTTTAGTAGAATTAAGTTCATTGAGAAAAGAATAAGATCTGACATATAGATATATGAAAAAGAAAAACATAAATAGTTATTTATACAACAAATATTATAGGAATAAAATAATTAGTCAATTGCATAATACCTCTGCAAGGTCATTGACAAACTTTCATTTGATTCTTCATGTAATGTCATCATGGTATGCTATAGGTTCAAAACTATATGTATGCATTTTTTATGTTTATATAACTCAATTTCTAAAAGTATGATTTTGAAAGACATAATTGCTATTGATACATATAATACGCTATTTTTATAGTTAATTATATGTATTTAATATAAATAATACTTCATTATTCATCTAAATAAATATATTTTTATAAGTTGTAAAACTATATTGTATATGGAACATATTTCGATGGTAAAAAAATTTAATATTGCGAATTATGTAGCAAAAGTTATATTCAATTTACGTAGTTGAATAATTTAGGTTGTTTATTTAAAATCAGAGTGTAATTGTAATCCCCCATATTTTTAAGTTATTTAATTAAATAGTTTTAATCATTTTTGAAGTATTAAAGCTATTTAATTTCAGTATTTCAGAGCAAAAGGGTATTTTGGTCATTTTTACCAAAAGAGTATCTGAGTATTTTCACAGAGAAGTATTTTAGTCTTTTGAGGAAAGTATTTTAGTAATATTAGTAGGAAGATTAGTTTCGCAATTTTATCATCAAATGCATTTCGGTAATTTGATTAGTAAGGGCATTTTAGTCTTTTACCCACAAAGACTACCTCAAACAAAAAAAAAAAAAAAAAAAAAAGAGAAGAACCCTAACTTTGCCATCCTTCTTCACCAGTTTTTTTTCTTTCCTCACCAAAGGAGTAAGTACTCCTTCTTCCTCTCTCAACTTTAGTTCTTCTTCCTCTCTTAACTCTAGTACTTCCTCAACTTTTCTTCAAGTTCTTCAAGTCATTTTTCTTCAAATCTTCAAGCTTTAATCTAGTTTTATTTTGAAAATAGTAGGAAGATCTTGCAAATAATCAAAGGGAAGCAAGAAGGTAGATAGTTTTTCTGAATTTTGGGGGGTTTCTTCCTTATTTTCTCTCTCCCTGCTGTTTTTTTTCGGCCACCACGTGGTGGTGCCGGCGGGTGGGCTGCGTGGGCTTGGCGGCCTGGGCCACGGCCCGGGCCACGCGGGGCAAGCAGGCTGGGCCACCGCCGTCTTGGCAGTGGTGGCGGCCGCGGCGGCGATCTTCTGGGGCGGCGGTGGTGCTTGGCCGGTGGTCTTGCCGGTTTGTTTTTTTTCGATTTTTGTGGTTTTCGAACCACAAGTAAAAAAAAAAAAAAAAAAAAAAAAAAAAAAAAAAATTCTGAAATCATTTATTTATTAATTTACAGCAGTAATTATGTAACAAATTATTGATTTTTATGAAGTTTAAGTATTAGTTTATAGTGGGTTTTGCCTACTAGTAAAGGTTTTCAAGTTTATGACTGAAAAATAGTTTTAAAGTATTTTTAAAGAAAAAAAATCAGCTTTATTAGTATTTTAAAAGTGCTGATTTTTATTTATTAGTAGCCTTGAATTGTTATTGGTAAGTACTAATTGATAGTACTTTGTTCTTGATAGGTTTCAAGCATAGTAAAAGCAAGTGAAACCTTTGAATTGTTGATTTTGTGTGTTATCAAGGTACATACACTTGACCTTTGACTTTAGTGTTTAAAGGTTATTTATTGAGCATGAGGAGTAAGGAGAGGCTTATGCCTTATAATTGTTTGAGTACATGTTGAGAACTTAGAAAGGAGATTAGGAATGGAACTTTTGAGTTATTCCTATATTTGAAAAGCATGTGATTGATGATTATTGCTTTTGAGCATGATTAAAGTTATTCAATGTTATTCTTGAAGCTAGGGCTTGCATGAGAATATTTTATTGAGCAAGGTCTCAATAGAAGTTATATATATTGTTGAGCTAGGTCTCACAGGTTTTAAAGTTATTGAGCAAGGTCTCACGAGTATTTGAATCATTGAGCAAGGACTCAATTGATTGGATCATGGATCCTTAAGAAAGTAAGAAAGGACTCATGGAGTCATTAAAGTGATAAGATGAGCAAGGTCTCAAAGAATTTAGAATCGAGTTATTTATGGTATTTGTTGCATTCACCTGTTAAAGAAAGATAAGAAATTAATTTATTTGCTAAATGTATTATGATTGTGATTGTGTCTCACATAATGGAATTTGGCAATAAAACTCTTGGTATGGATCCCCCATGAGTATTGAACATAAGGGGGAGTTAGTGTGAAACTACACTCCCGCATAAAGCTTAGCATGACGATGCTAATGCTTTTATTTTATCAAGCAAGTTTATGGAATTCCAATTATCAAGATCTTGAGTGGACTAGGCGTCACTCGTATTCAGTATTTCTGAGATGTTGAGTCTAGAGGCTCACTCTCACCCTCTTTCATTACTAACAAGCTTAATTTCTCGAGTCAAGTTATTTAAAGTTCATGGAACTTTAGTAAGAGGTGTGGGATCTCTTACACAAGAAATAGGAGCCCGTATGATTCCAAGAGGATGACGGTGCCCGTTCATTGCCAAATAATAATAAAAGAAAGTATTTAGTAAGTTCAGTCATGTGCTTGTCGCATATAGTGTCACAAGAAGAGCAAGCCGAAGTTGTTTGAGGATTGCATGCATCATTATTTGCATTAGTTTAGTAGTGTTATGTACTCAGCGTTGCTGATGTATGTGTTTCTTTGTCTTCTTTTGGTTGTTGTTTTTCCTCAACGACCCTGTGATGACCCATTTGGCGAGCAGAGCTTAGAGGAGAAGTTTCAGGTACAAGTTCTTGATGTGCATGGGAATCATAAGCATCCGGATGGGAATTTTAGTACACGAGTACTTTCTTATGTATCTAAGTTATTTTGAATTATATGTTTAACTTTACTTGACCATTGGGGTCAAGGTTTGACTTGTTTTGAAGATGGGACTATTATGGGATAGTTTCCAAGTTTGTAACTCATTTACATACTTTCTTATTTCAGTTGTATTAAAGTATTTCCAGTTTATTTTAAAAGACTTCCGCTGTATTCTCTGATTAGCCTTACGTATTATCATGCGTGGCGTAACAACTCCCGCAATTTCTCCTAGTATATATAAGGAGGGGTCGTGGGGGTGTTATAAAGTGGTATCAGAGCTCCAAAGGTTATATTACCTTTATTTTACAAAAGTTTTCGAACTTAAAAGTATTTCAAAGTTGAATTGCAAAAGGGAAGGGAATTGCATATGCATATGCACACTGGATCGCATTAGTCACTAAGTGTTTAGATTAGTAAGTGTTCTAAGGTCTAGTAACATTTGTGATGTGTTTTATGTAACTAAGTGTTTGATTGCAACGTGATTGGCATTTTCTACTTGCATAGATTCCAGTTTTGACTAAAAGGTGTAGTATGACTACAAATTAGTGCTAGATTTGTTTTGAGCTACTACTCTAATAAGAGAGTTAGTATAAAGCCCCTTAGAGAGGAAATTGAGAATTCAATGTCAGAATGGCATTTGCTTAGTAGTTTTGACCTATATTGGGGTTCAATAAGTGATTTTTAAGTCAATTTTTTTTTTTTTGGGGCAGATCAATGGCCGATCGAAACGCTAGAGTTGATGCTCAGCTGAGGAATTTGGTCCGAGTGACTACGAATTTAGTTAGGAGAGTCCCTTCGAAAAAGAAGTCTGTTGATTGGTTTAAGAGGGTTAGTGATAGTAAACCGCCTTCTTATGATGGGAAAGGGGATCCTGACAAGCTTGAGAATTGGTTTAGGGATTTTGAGAAGTTATTCGATGCTATCCAATGTCCAGATAATAGGAAGGTAGCTATAGCCGCGTACTACCTCAAGGAGGAAGCCGATTTTTGGTGGTCGCAACATAAGGAGACGTTAATGGCAAGGCCTGACTTTGATTGGATGGCTTTTAGAGGAGCTTTGAAAGAGAAATTTTATCCCAATTTCTTGAGGAGGCAAAAGGCCAGTGAATTTGATGAGTTGAAGCAAGGTGACATGACTGTGGAGCAGTACTATGAGAAGTTTGTAGGATTGATGAAATTTGCTCCAGAGTTAGTACCTACTGAGGAGAGAAAGGCTATTAGGTTTGAGACTGGACTTAATCTTGAGGTAAACCTTGGGCTAGGAGGTTCAACTTTCAGGACATTAGAGGAAGTGTATGATAGAGCTGCTCATTTAGGTTCCTATTTGAAACAAGCTGGAATTGAGAGCTCCAACAATAAGAGAAAGGAAAATCCTAGTCAGAATTTCCAGAGGAACGACAAGAAGTTCAAGCCTCAATATAACTTTCACCAAGGAGGACAATTTAATGGCCAAAGGAATGGGGGCCAATATCAACAACAGAAGGGTGGAAATGGTCCTAATAAGGGAAGGAAAGGAGAAGAACGCGTGTATTTTTGCAAGAAGTGCCCCTACAATCATCCTGGAAAGGATTGTGAAGGAAAGCTAGTGGAGTGTAATTACTGCCACAAATTGGGTCACCGAGAGTATGAGTGCTTTTCCAAGAACCCTGAGTTGAAGACTGACAAGGGTAAGAGCGGGAACCAGTTTGGTCAGGGAAATCGAAACCGTTCAGGAGGTAACGACTATCAAGGTGGGAACAAGCAAAATGGGAGCAATAAGACCTTTCCGAGTGGAGCTGGCCCTAGTGTGCCTGCAGTAGCAAGATTGAACGTCATAAGTGCTACAGAAGCTGAGACGTCTAAGGACGTAGTTACGGGTAATGTTTCTATAAATTCCACTTATGCTAAAGCTTTATTTGATTCAGGAGCCGAGCGTTCATTTGTTTCAAAATTAGTTGTTTCAAAATATGGCTTAGAAAACCCTAGGGATGTTGAAATTCCTATTATGTTACCATCTGGGGAAGTAGTAACTTGCTCAAGAGTATATGAGAACGTCCTAGTGAGAATTGCGGATGTAGACTTTGAAACCAACCTCATAGAGTTTCCATTGGAAGATTTGGAGATCATTTTAGGAATGGATTGGCTTAAGGAGTATAAAGCCGAGATTCTGTGTGGAGAACAAAAAGTGAAATTGAGGAATAAGGACGGGAAAAAGGTGACTTTCAAGACTAAACCACAAGAAGGTAGAATTAAGATCATTTCATTCTTAAGTTTGGTAAAGCAAGTGAGTAAGGGAGCTTCGTTATTCTTGTGTAGTGTGCAGAGGTTGGAAGAAGAGAAGCTTAAGGTAGAACATGTGAAGGTGGTGAATGAGTTTCCAGACGTATTTCCGGAAGATGTACCGGGAATGCCACCTCAAAGGGAGTTAGAATTCACCATAGACTTAGTTCCTGGAACTGCCCCTATATCAAAAGCACCCTATAGAATGGCTCCAGCAGAGATGAAAGAGCTCAATAAGCAACTAAAGGAATTACTCGAGAAAGGGTACATTAGACCTAGTTATTCCCCATGGGGAGCGCCTGTTTTGTTTGTACAGAAGAAGGATGGGAGCTTGAGGCTATGTATTGATTATAGAGACCTTAACAAGGTGACTATTAAGAATAAGTATCCGTTACCGAGGATTGATGACCTATTCGATCAATTAAGAGGAGCTGAAATATTTTCGAAGATAGACTTGAGGTCGTGGTATCACCGGTTGCGAGTTGGGGAGAAGGACATACCAAAGACTGCCTTTAGGACGAGGTATGGTCACTATGAGTTCACCGTGATGCCATTTGGTTTAACCAATGCACCAGCGATGTTTATGGACCTCATGAATAGAGTGTTTCGAGAGTATTTGGACAAATTTGTAGTCGTATTCATCGATGATATCCTTATTTACTCGAAGAACAAGGAGGAGCATGAAAAGCACTTGAGATTGGTATTATCTACACTTAGGGAGCATCAGCTTTACGCAAAGTTCTCGAAGTGTGAATTTTGGATGGAAGAAGTGGCGTTTCTTGGCCACATTGTGTCAAAGAAGGGAATTTCCGTAGATCCGTCAAAGATAGCCGCAAGAGCGAATGGCCTACACCTAGGAATATTACCGATATAAGGAGTTTCTTGGGTCTAGTCGGCTACTATAGACGTTTTGTGAAGGATTTTTCGAGGGTAGCTAAACCAATGACTAGTCTTATGAAGAAGGATACAAAGTTCATATGGACCGAGGAGTGTGAACAAGCCTTTAAGAAGCTTAAGGAGTTGTTGACTACAGCTCCGATCTTGACGTTGCCAGAGGAGAATGCTGAGTTGGAAGTATATAGTGACGCTTCGAAAAATGGTTTAGGGTGTGTGTTGATGCAAAACCGAAAGGTTATAGCCTATGCTTCTAGGCAATTGAAACCGTACGAAGTGAATTACCCAACCCATGATCTAGAGTTAGCCGCAATAGTGTTTGCTTTGAAGATTTGGCGACACTACTTGTATGGAGTAAAGGTGAAGTTGTACACGGATCACAAGAGTCTGAAGTATTTGTATACTCAAAAAGATTTGAATATGAGGCAGAGAAGATGGTTGGAGTTGGTTAATGACTACGATATTGAGATCTTATACCATGAAGGAAAGGCAAACGTCGTTGCCGATGCGTTAAGTCGTAAGTCTAGCCATAGTTTAAGTACTTTGGTACTTTCCGATAAGTTGTGTGATGAGTTTAGGAAGCTCAACATTGAAGTTGTTGGGAGTGGTGGAGTGGACGCATGCTTAAATGCCATTTCAATCCAGTCAACATTGAATGAAGAAATTTTAAAGGCTCAAGAAGGGAATGAGGAAATTGAAAAGATAAAGAAGCTAATCGAGGAAAAGAAGACAAAGGAGTTTAGCATCCATAATGATGGAAGTGTCCGATTCAATGGAAGGTGGTGTATACCGTCGAGTTGCACCGAGTTGAAAGAGAAAGTGATGAAAGAAGGGCACAACACGACTTATTCTATCCACCCCGGGAGGGGATAAATTGTATAAGGACTTGAAGCTGATGTTCTGGTGGAACAATATGAAGAGAGAAGTAGCTGAATTTGTTGCTAGGTGTTTGACTTGCCAAAAGGTGAAGAGTGAACACAAGAGACCTCAAGGAACGATTCAACCGTTACCAGTGCCTGAGTGGAAGTGGGATGATATAGCAATGGATTTCGTTGTAGGTCTTCCTAAGACACGAAAGGATTCACCAAAGTGTGGGTGATTGTAGATAGACTCACTAAAGTAGCAAAATTTGTTCCGATGAAAGACAATTGGTCGATGGAACAAGGTGGTAAAGTATATGTGGACCAAGTGGTGAGGCATCATGGAGTTCCTTCCACTATTGTGTCGATAGGGATTCAAGATTCTTATCTCATTTTTGGGAAGCATTACGTAAAGCTTTTGGGACCGATGTGCTTAAGAGTACGGCTTTTCATCCAAAGAATCGATGGTCAATCGGAGAGAACCATTCAGACTCTCGAGGACATGTTGAGAGCGTGTGCCTTAGATTATCCTAAGACTTGGGATGAGATGTTGGCTTTAATAGAATTCTCATACAATAATAGTTACCATTCTAGCATTAAGATGGCTCCTTTCGAAGCTCTATATGGTCGGAAATGTCGCAGTCCATTGTGCTGGAATGATATTAGCGAGACGGTTACCTTGGGTCCGCAAATGATTGAGGATACCGTGAATCAAGTGAGATATATCCGTGAAAAGATGAGGGTGGCCCAGGATCGTCAAAAGGCTTATGCGGATCGAATAGAAGAGATAGTGAGTATCAACTAGGCGAGAAAGTCTTATTGAAGGTGTCACCTATGAAAGGGGGTGATGCGTTTTGGGCAAAAAAGGAAAGCTTAGCCGAAGTTTATAGGTCCCTATGACATTATTGAAAGAATTGGAAGATTAGCTTATCGTTTGGATTTGCCGAATAACTTGGGAAAGGTGCATAATGTGTTCCATGTATCCCAACTAAAGAGGTATGTACCTGATAAGTCTCATGTGTTAGATCCCGAGATTATAGAAGTGGATGAGACGCTTTCTTTTGAAGAGAGACCGGTGAAGATTTTGGACTCTAAGGTGAGGAGTACAAGAAATAAAGATATAAGGATACTCAAGGTTTTGTGGTCTAACCAAACCGATCAAGAGGCTACCCGGGAGGTCGAAGATGAGATGAGAAAGAAGTATCCCGAGCTCTTCGACTAGGTGAGTTGAGTTCCGGACGTAACTCCTTTAAGGGGGGTAGAGTGCGTGCGCGCACTTTGCTTGAAATTTGCGCATGTTGCTAGAAATTTGCGCACATTGCTAGAAATCTGCGCATTTTGCTAGAAATTAGTAAGAATTTGTTGCATTTGTGCACGATTTTTCAAGGAAAACTTTTTCAAGCAAAGTAAGCATTTCATAGTTTAAACATTCAAGGCAAAAGTTTTATTCAGTAGCGTATTATTTGGCTACTTGTTTTACTTAGTAGCGTATTTTTTGGCTACTTCTTAAGAAAGAACTATATTAGGGCGTAAAGCTAATAAGTTTTTCGAGCTGAAAGCTTGGAGAAGAGAGGAGGTTTTGTTTAAGTTTCGGGACGAAACTTCTTTTAAGGGGGGTAGACTGTAATCCCCCATATTTTTAAGTTATTTAATTAAATAGTTTTAATCATTTTTGAAGTATTAAAGCTATTTAATTTCAGTATTTCAGAGCAAAAGGGTATTTTGGTCATTTTTACCAAAAGAGTATCTGAGTATTTTCACAGAGAAGTATTTTAGTCTTTTGAGGAAAGTATTTTAGTAATATTAGTAGGAAGATTAGTTTCGCAATTTTATCATCAAATGCATTTCGGTAATTTGATTAGTAAGGGCATTTTAGTCTTTTACCCACAAAGACTACCTCAACAAAAAAAAAAAAAAAAAAAAAAAAAAAGAGAAGAACCCTAACTTTGCCATCCTTCTTCACCAGTTTTTTTTTCTTTCCTCACCAAAGGAGTAAGTACTCCTTCTTCCTCTCTCAACTTTAGTTCTTCTTCCTCTCTTAACTCTAGTACTTCCTCAACTTTTCTTCAAGTTCTTCAAGTCATTTTTCTTCAAATCTTCAAGCTTTAATCTAGTTTTATTTTGAAAATAGTAGGAAGATCTTGCAAATAATCAAAGGGAAGCAAGAAGGTAGATAGTTTTTCTGAATTTTGGGGGGTTTCTTCCTTATTTTCTCTCTCCCCTGCGTTTTTTTTTCCGGCCACCACGTGGTGGTGCCGGCGGGTGGCTGCGTGGGCTTGGCATGGCCGGGCCACGCCCGGGCCACGCGGGCAAGCCAGGCCGGGCCCCTGCCGGGCGGTGGTGGCAGCGCCGGCAGCTCTGGCGCCGGCGGGTGGTGCTGGCCGGTGGTGCTGCCGGCTTGTTGTTTTTTCGATTTTTGTGGTTTTCGAACCACAAAAAAAAAAAAAAAAAAAAAAAAAAAAAAAAAAAAAATTCTGAAATCATTTATTTATTAATTTACAGCAGTAATTATGTAACAAATTATTGATTTTTATGAAGTTTAAGTATTAGTTTATAGTGGGTTTTGCCTACTAGTAAAGGTTTTCAAGTTTATGACTGAAAAATAGTTTTAAAGTATTTTTAAAGAAAAAAAAATCAGCTTTATTAGTATTTTAAAAGTGCTGATTTTTATTTATTAGTAGCCTTGAATTGTTATTGGTAAGTACTAATTGATAGTACTTTGTTCTTGATAGGTTTCAAGCATAGTAAAAGCAAGTGAAACCTTTGAATTGTTGATTTTGTGTGTTATCAAGGTACATACACTTGACCTTTGACTTTAGTGTTTAAAGGTTATTTATTGAGCATGAGGAGTAAGGAGAGGCTTATGCCTTATAATTGTTTGAGTACATGTTGAGAACTTAGAAAGGAGATTAGGAATGGAACTTTTGAGTTATTCCTATATTTGAAAAGCATGTGATTGATGATTATTGCTTTTGAGCATGATTAAAGTTATTCAATGTTATTCTTGAAGCTAGGGCTTGCATGAGAATATTTTATTGAGCAAGGTCTCAATAGAAGTTATATATATTGTTGAGCTAGGTCTCACAGGTTTTAAAGTTATTGAGCAAGGTCTCACGAGTATTTGAATCATTGAGCAAGGACTCAATTGATTGGATCATGGATCCTTAAGAAAGTAAGAAAGGACTCATGGAGTCATTAAAGTGATAAGATGAGCAAGGTCTCAAAGAATTTAGAATCGAGTTATTTATGGTATTTGTTGCATTCACCTGTTAAAGAAAGATAAGAAATTAATTTATTTGCTAAATGTATTATGATTGTGATTGTGTCTCACATAATGGAATTTGGCAATAAAACTCTTGGGATGGATCCCCCATGAGTATTGAACATAAGGGGGGAGTTAGTGTGAAACTACACTCCTGCATAAAGCTTAGCATGACGATGCTAATGCTTTTATTTTATCAAGCAAGTTTATGGAATTCCAATTATCAAGATCTTGAGTGGACTAGGCGTCACTCGTATTCAGTATTTCTGATATGTTGAGTCTAGAGGCTCACTCTCACCCTCTTTCATTACTAACAAGCTTAATTTCTCGAGTCAAGTTATTTAAAGTTCATGGAACTTTAGTAAGAGGTGTGGGATCTCTTACACAAGAAATAGGAGCCCATATGATTCCAAGAGGATGACGGTGCCCGTTCATTGCCAAATAATAATAAAAGAAAGTATTTAGTAAGTTCAGTCATGTGCTTGTCGCATATAGTGTCACAAGAAGAGCAAGCCGAAGTTGTTTGAGGATTGCATGCATCATTATTTGCATTAGTTTAGTAGTGTTATGTACTCAGCGTTGCTGATGTATGTGTTTCTTTGTCTTCTTTTGGTTGTTGTTTTTCCTCAACGACCCTGTGATGACCCATTTGGCGAGCAGAGCTTAGAGGAGAAGTTTCAGGTACAAGTTCTTGATGTGCATGGGAATCATAAGCATCCGGATGGGAATTTTAGTACACGAGTACTTTCTTATGTATCTAAGTTATTTTGAATTATATGTTTAACTTTACTTGACCATTGGGGTCAAGGTTTGACTTGTTTTGAAGATGGGACTATTATGGGATAGTTTCCAAGTTTGTAACTCATTTACATACTTTCTTATTTCAGTTGTATTAAAGTATTTCCAGTTTATTTTAAAAGACTTCCGCTGTATTCTCTGATTAGCCTTACGTATTATCATGCGTGGCGTAACAACTCCCGCAATTTCTCCTAGTATATATAAGGAGGGGTCGTGGGGGTGTTATAGTAATCTTCACTTATTAAAAACGCTTTATATATATTTATATCTATGTTAAACACTATTATTTAAAAAAATAAAAATTTAATAGAATGACATATCATGCTTAGGTGGAGCTCTCTACAATATTCTAAGGTTGTTTTTAAAATCATACTCTCTATTTTTATCATCCAAAAAGAAGATCATAATGATGGTATCGCTATAGATTTTAATTTTTGTTGTGACAATAAAATTTCCTTAATAAATTTTGTTGGAATACTAAATTGTTTTGGTTCAGTTGACTAAGGCTGGTGTTTGGATCCTCTAGAGTTCTAAAAGAACCCTACAATATAAAGTTTGAGCAATATTAACCATTGAATAAAAATAGCTCATATATTATCTTCCAAAACCCGCTCTATTTTTCTCATCATAATCCACCCCCTTATTTCCCCCTTTCACCAATACATGCCCTTGATTTTAAAATGTATACTATGGTTCATATACAACTCTAGCTTGTAGAATTTAATTAAAACTCTAGAGGATTCGGACTCGTAAAACTGAGGTTTTGAAAGATAATATGTTTAATCCTGTAAATTGGACCTATGATAAAATGCTATAGTCACATATAGTACAATATAATTATAAATATTATTATATTTATCTAAAAGAAAGACTAAATAGTGTCTTACCATTAATCTAGTTAAATATATTTTCATGAGTTGTAAAACTATATTGTAAATGGATCTTATTTTGAAGTATATTTCGAGCACTATCCAATGGAACAAAAATTAAAATATTCCGAATTACGTAGCAAAAGTTATACGCAATTTACATAATATAATAATTTAAGTTGTTCATGCAAAACAAACTCTAATTTTAACTTATCTAGAACTCCTTATATGTATTTAAATCTATATGTAGAACTCTATTTTTGTAAAAGATAAAAATAAAATTTGATGATATGGCAATCCTACGTGGCGCGCTCTATGGCCTCGAAATCTTGAGGAGCTCCCTAAGCTCTCGAAAAGCTCCTCCTTTATTAATATACTAGTATTGGGACCCGGGCAAATGTCTGGGCTTTCGTGAAGAAGATGTAGAGTTTTTAAATATTATTTATACCCCTATTTTTGGCATTATCTTTGACTTTGGTTTCTAATTTATATGTCATGAAGAAACTCACTATATCATTCAAAAACATACTATATCATGCAGAAACTACATCATTTTAAAACAATCCACTATATCATTTAGACACTCACTATATCATGCAGAAACTCACTATATAATTTAGACATTCACTCTATCATGCAGAACCTAAATATTTTTGTATGTTAAAACACATGTCATGATATACTACACAACCTACATCTTCCTGTATGTTAAAACAATAAAAATAAAACATCCATATGTTATAGACCAATAAAAAGTTAACGGAGAAAGTTCAAGATAAAACTTACCTTTCTTTAGTACTCATTGTGTTTACAAATCAAATTAAAGCACATATCTTATAAATATCAAACAATTTGTTAAATTATGAAGGATTGGTAATATTGCTATGTTATGTTGCTACGGTGCCCTTCAAGCCTCAATAAACCAATATAATTAACAATATCAACCCTCTTTCTAATATGTTGACCATGTCCCATCTTATCCAACATTCATGTTTCAAGGAGACGAATGATGCATCATTTGTTTCTTATCAAAGGAAAAGGAAATGTGAGGAGTATAATTATTAGAAACCGTACCTTTAGTTAATTACTTTAATACTCTAACCTTAATTCTAATTGAATAGCTAATTCCAATTGCAGTAGGTTACTTTAATACGTTAGTATAGTCAATATTTCCTTTTATACTTTACTTTAAAATAAAATTTTAAATATAGTATATAAATGGATCTTATTTTAAAGTACTTTTTAAACACTTTCAAATGGTACAAAAATTATAATTTTACGAACTATATATTAAAAGTTATAACCAATTTACTATATTTAAGATTTTCATTGTGAACTCAACTCTATTTATTCTTATCCTAAACTCTATTTGTATTTTAATCAATTTAGAACTCTTAATGAGCACGACAAATGGAGTCCAATGAGGATGCCAAATGTCGCGACCTCGTAAGCTGACTTTTTAATATTCTAATTTTAACATGAATAGGTTTTGTAGAACAACCTAATTCTAATTGAATATCTTATAACAATCCTAATTCTAATTGAATTCCTAATTCCAATTGCATTAGGTTAATTAAATCGCTAATTCCAATTGCATTAGGTTAATTGAATTGCTAATTCCAATTGCATTAGGTTAATTGAATCGCTAATTCCAATTGTAGTAGGTTACTTTAATATGTTAGTATATAGTCAATGTTTCCTTTTATAGGTTACTTTAATATAAAATTTTAAATATAGTATAAATGGATCTTATTTTAAAGTGCTTTTTAAACACTTTCCAATGGTACAAAATTATAATTTTACAAACTATATATTAAAAGTTATGATCAATTTACTATATTTAAGTTTTTCATTGTGAACCCAACTCTATTTATTCTTATCCTAAACTCTATTTGTATTTTAATCAATTAAGAACTCTATTTATATTTAAAAAAAATGACATGGCACTTAATGAGCGCTACAATTGCGTCCACCAATGAGAACGCCAAATGTCGTAGCCTCGTGATATGGCTTTTGCCAAATGTCGCGGCCTCGTGATATGAATTTAGACTCTTAATGAGCACGACAAATGGCATCCAATGAGGACGCCAAATGTCGCGAGCTCGTAAGCTGACTTTTTAATGTTCTAATTGAATATCTTATAACAATCCTAATTCTAATTGAATCCCGTATTCCAATTGCATTAGGTTAATTTAATCGCTAATTCTAATTGCGGTAGGTTAATTGAATCGCTAATTCCAATTGTAGTAGGTTACTTTAATACATTAGTATATAGTCAATGTTTCCTTTTATAGATTACTTTAATATAAAATTTTAAATATTGTATAAATGGATCTTATTTTAAAGTGCTTTTTAAACACTTTCCAATGGTACAAAAATTATAATTTTACGAACTATATAGTAAAAGTTATGATCAATTTACTATATTTAATTTTTTCATTCTGAACCCAACTCTATTTATTCTTATCCTAAACTCTATTTGTATTTTAATCAATTGAGAACTCTATTTATATTAAAAAAAAAATGACATGACACTTAATGAGCGCGACAAATGGCGTCCACCGATGAGGACGCCAAATGTCGTAGCCTCGTGATCTGGCTTTTGCCAAATGTCGCGGCCTCATGATCTGACTTTGGCCAAATGTCGTGGCCTCGTGATCTGGCTTTTGTACTCTGCTATATATATTAGTTATATTATATTGATTTAAAAAAGATATCTTTTTAAATAATCTAATGTAGCGTGGTACCGATTTCAAGTTGGGTTGACTTCTTGGTTTTTTCCCCCTTGGTTAGCATTTAACAACCTAGTATAATTTGCCATTAAAAAATTCAACACCTTCAAATTTTTTTTAGGAGTGATCAGGTCTAATCAGGAATAATCCATACTAATATATTAAAAGATGTTATTAACAAGGAAGTAAGGAACTGAGCCACGTGATGCTTTCCTTTAGAGCGTTCACTTCATGTTCATGTTCATGTTCATGTTCATGTACTCGACATACTATGAAAAATAGAAAAATGCATGGTATAGATTTGATCCCGTGACCTCAAGCCAGGATATTAAAGTTTTAACCATTAAACCAATAATGTTGGGTGTTATAATTTCCAAGTAAAATATTAATAAATGAAAACTATAATTTACCGGAGCATAGCCTGTGCCTAATTAAAAACTAGTTATATCTGATTAAGTGTAAACATAAGTTGATGTTAAAGCTAATCAAGTCCAAATAAATGCTCAAATAAGTCCAGGTAAAAATAACGTACACACCCTAACTAATTTATATTGGAAAACTATCTAGTAGACTACTAGACTTCGATGATACTACATGTTATTACATGTTAAAGTTTTAGCCCCTAAACAGTACTTCCACGTTTTTAAAATAAATTTTGACATTATTTATATACTCTATATTTACTTTTTTGTAATGCATAGTTTTCAAGAAAAAAACATAATCATGTACAGTTTTGTTAGATTGGCCTCAATATATATATTTTCAAGAAATAATTTGTTATACAACTTTTACTTATTGATAATTGAAAATACTATTGATTAAAGTTATATATGCATTGACAAGTGTTATGGAAAAAATTATTCAACTAAAAGAACTAATTAAGTATTTGAGAAATGGTTGTTTTATCATGTTTCAAAAATTATAAGTAACTAGGCGAAAAAATTAGCTTAGAAGAATATGTTTTGATAAATGATATGTAGGAAATATAGCTATTGTGACGAATTGATAGTTGACAACGGATCGGTTTATATCCACTGAAATTTGGCATAATGAAAACATTTGTGAATTTTTTTTAAAGCGAAGATTTCGCATAAAAATTGCTAATTCAGCATTTTTTTGGATTAAATGACTCAGCATTATTTAGTTAGACGATGTATGATTAAAAGAAAATTGAAAAGTATTAGGGTCTAAATATCGGTCCAAGCCCTTGCGATTTAGCTGAATAGCTATAGACAAGTGCCTAACCACAAGGAAAGGAAGTGGAAGTAAAGATGTGTAAAGGATCGACCCAAGGCTTTCTATACCTACTCTCTAGTCTCTACTATATATATATATATATATATATATATATATATATATATATATATATATATATATATATATATATATATATATATATATATATATATCCCATTTGACACTCAATGAAAGCGTAACTTTATCTAACTAAACAAACACATACGTTTTGACAATTCTCTTTACTCTCAGCTTTCCATTAATCACCCGATCGACTTAAAGATCAAAGTAGGTTCGCCCATAAACCCCCAAGGTTACTCTTCTTATTTTGCAGGTGACAGCCAATTTAGAAATTCTGTCCAGCATTCATCATACTCATACCCAAAACAAAAAGTTTCGCTTTCACTCACTCTAACGTTTTTAGCATAAACAAAAAGTAATTTAGCAAGTTTAACATTTTAAAGTCTTCCTCCAACATATTGTTTCTTGACCAAGCTATATGTCTAGATTTACAAATGAACCCCCCTCAAAACATGGGAACAAAAGTGAAATAAAATCTTTTTGATATATTCTATTTATTGGCTCTAATCATTGGTCCTTCCATAATCCATACAAAAGAAGGTGAGGATAAGAGAGGGGTTCAATATGTCACCGTCTAAGAGCTTGCTGGGATTTTGCGTAGATATGTCCACGTGAATGCACGTTTTTCTAATTCAATATGCAATAAATCGCGTGATCGAGCAGGCAATTGATTAGTGAGAAATTATGTGTGAATTGTCATACTGAACTCTGAAGAATGTAGATTTCACTATTATTGCCTTTCCTCTTGGGAAGTTGATCAGCATGGATTATATCAATTTTAAGGAATTTCTGATAGTAATCTTTAAATGACAAGGGAGTAGTTTCTAAAAAAAAAAAAAAGAACAAAGTAATATGTAACATATCGTATTCCTTAACGTTGTATAATCTGATCATATGGCAACTGGCCACAGCTGATATAAATATCAGATCGATTAATTGATGATTATTTATTATATGATAGATTAATACATGTTGTCTGATCCAATAAGTTCTAGTCACTCGAATTTTCATTTACCCTTATGGGCGTATCCTTATATGTGCTAGATTCAATAAGAAAAAAAAAAAGTTTTGACAATTGAACTTATAAGATTATCCCATATTAATTAATTACCAACAAAATAACCCTACTTTGTTCAAACTTAAAAGATAATTATTACTGTGTTAGAAACTAGATCAGAAAACAATTTAGCAAGAGAAGAAAAGAAGAAAAAAGACTATTGGGTCTGTTATCAGGTATCAGAAAGTTTCAAGTGATAATGATCTCCATAATAGTTACTCAAAACTTTCGAAACGTGAACTCTATACGATAGAATCGATTCCCTGAATTAAAATGTCTACACGAGACCATGATTTAAGTGAGTAAAACAACCAAAAAATAAACACATAGGCTATTAAAGTTATGGGATATTTAGAGTTCTAGTATGTTTAGGAAACTAGAGTATGTGTTAGCTAAGGAACTAATTAATTATTTAGTGACTTATACCTATTATACTTAGATTATGGTTTCCTATATAAACCCATGACATAATCAAGTTGTTGAGAGATGTTATTGTGAGTTAATAATATTGAGATTTAGTATTTCTCCATCTTAACACAAGAAGCATCTATATAATTTGGAAAATTCTTCAAACTTGGGAAAGCAAAAATGGATTTACGTTTCACAAGAAGTAATCCATTGACATGTGAAATATGAATTCGCAATTTTCTTGTGCGAAAACCAGTGATGGTAAGTTGTTTATTCTACACATAAACATACAAGAATATTTCCTCAAATTTCTTAATCCACGCTGTATTTTACACTTGAACAAGCTGCTGGATATTAAGAGGAAGACAAACAGAGGAGCCATTAATACATTGAGAAGAAATGATAGAGTTGATAACTTCAGTGAGATGACTACCATCCCAAAAGAAGGGCAAAGGCTACACATACACTGTGTGTATGCGGGCCACACATACACTAGGTGTATGTGTTACTACTAAAATTTATACCTTGTGTATGTGTTACTATTAAATATATAATATTACTAAAAATATTACAAACTTACAATATTTCGACAGATAATTTTTGTTATTAATGATTTGTTCTTTATCTTTGTTTAAGAAATATGTTTTATGAAATTTTCTTTGTTTAGATTTGTATGAATCCTTTGTTTAAAACTAAAAAAAAGAAATGTAATTTTTTTTCCAGATTATTCATATATTAGCTTCATCTTATTCATCTTCACCATTTTTCTACTATTGATTTTCTACTAAATTTTCCTGTCGTTTTCAATTATTTAATTTGTTTGTAGAAAAATAATGTTATATTTTCATCCCAACGATGTAATAAAATTCAATTCGAGATATAGTATTTCAATCGTTTATGTATTATTTAAATTCAAATATCATTGAATAACAAAACAGGTTCAAATGATTGTAAGTTTATAATTTGTTTAGTAACAATATACATTTTAAGTAAGAACACGTATAAAAGGTATGCATTTTAAGAATGAACACATACATCCAACAGATGTATGACCCACATACACCGAAGTGTATATGTATCATCTCTCCAAAAGAAGTGTTCGTTGGGATTCGAACAAGGCTTTAATAGTGGGATGCATGTCAACGTCCCATTCCCCCATGTCTTGCAGCATGGATTTTTACTATCACTTAACCCTGCAATTTGCAAACAATGCACAATAAGTGTATACTGTGAGCTAGTTTTGCGTGGACCTGATCCATATTATTATTAGTGTGGATCAAAATCATTCATGTGATATAGTGACATTTTACAATCTAAAGTTATATTAATCTACCACTGTCTTACATAGTGACAATTTTTTTCCCATACAATCACCCTTTCCCACATTAGTTTATTATAATGAAATTTACGCTTTATAACAAATTAACTTTTTTTCTCACAAAGTGACTATTGATAGTCTATAGCTAATCCTCTTTTATATCTACAGTTTTTCAACATAGTGACCTTTTTTTTCCATGAATCACATGTACTAGATTTAGTGTGGACCAAGTCCATATAAGTTTTTTATATATATTATTACAAAGAAGAATTTGACAGAGACAATTAATAGGACGAAAAAATATACTTCCACCCTCATAGAAGTACTACAAACATTATTTTTCCACTCTCATAGAAGTACTACAAACACTACTTAAAAAAGAGTTTTTTGTCAGAAATAACATTTTAAAAGTGCCATTTTGTGAGAAACAACCTTATAAATTTTTTGTTTGTGAGAAACAACCTTTAAATGGGATTTTCTTGTCAGATCAGACCCTTCGACCATTTTTCGACATTGACTTGATTTTGTCGGTGGGGGTGGAGGTGGGGGCAAGGTAGGACTAAAATGGGGGGTGAGGCTGGAGGTTGGGGTGGGGTTGGGAGGAAGAAATTGGAGGGAAAAAGAGAGGGAAGGGGGCAAAAAAAAAGTCTTCGCCGGAAAATTCAAGTTTTCGCCGGAAAATTCAAGTCAATGTCGGAAAATGGTCGAAGGGTCCGATCGACAAGAAAATCGCATTTAAAGGTTGTTTTCTCACAAAAAAAAAAATTATAAGGTTGTTTCTCACAAAATGACACTTTTAAAAGGTTGTTTCGACAAAAAATTCTTTTTAAAAAAGATTGTCTTTTATAATGCCCCTTCATTATCATAAAATAAATAATGTAAATATAATGCCCCCTTCATTATCACAAAATAAATAATGTAAAACTTTAACTTTAGGGGTCATCACTCATAAAAAATGCATAAAAGTTGATAACTTTGAACAAGCGGCCAAGTAATTTAACGATATTTTACATGCATGATAATATATATTTTTTTAATAATTTTTTTAAAAAAATGATTCGGTTCATTTGAGAATATGGATTGGAAAACGAAAGTGTTGGCAAATGGCATACCATAGTTTCCAGGGTTGATAATAGCATCATAACCAAGCCAATGTGCATGGCCAAGTATGAAATGAGAGTTTTCAAGAGTAGAAGTCAACTTGTTGAGCATCAAAGCCAGCTGAGTGTTGAAATTTGTTACTATTTGGTTCACATATTTAGCACATCTTCCTTTGGGCTTGAATTTCCTAACCATTGATTCAAGGCAACCAAGTGGCCCAAGCTCGAATACCACCACCTTCCTGGCTCCTAACTTTTAAAGCCTCTGTATAAAATTACACAGCACGAATACAATAATTAATAATACTCTTTTCGTGTCATATCAGGCTATACATAACTAAGTTTGTTTGGTAGAGGTGGTGGGGAATTCATTGTGACTTTAAGGTCACAAGTTCGAACCCCACTACCTACTTGTGCTTGGGAGTAAGGATTCACTTATATCTCCCTACTCTCAAGCGTTGATCTTTGTATTGGCCGACCGACCCTGTAGAGGCACCGGGTCTAATAAGGGCGTTCTTCTTACCAAAGGGAATCCGGTGGGGCCCCAAAAAATATCGGGCTATACACTATGTACAGTTTGATTTTATTGGTCAAAGTTTATCAACACTAACGGAATATATTTAGCTTTATATAAGATCATTGAAAGTCATTATATGTGATGTTGTTAGGTTTTTAATTAAACTTTATACAGTAATAATAATGAAATATATTACTCCCTCCGTCCCATAATATAGTGCTCACTTCTCATTTTTCACGAGAATTAAGGAAAATTACATTTGTCTTGGAACTAACTCTTTACTTTCTTTTTCCTTTAAATTAAAATAAAAAAGCAATAAATGTTCATTGGAATGGTATAAAACAATAAATAAGGACACATATTTTAAAAGAAATGTAGGGATATTTTGGAAACTTTATGTAGAAATGAAGGATAATTTAGTCCAAATAAATTGATAAAAAAAAAAAAAGAAAATAAGACAACAATTTAAGACACCCAAAAAGGAATGTGAAGACTATATTATGGGACGGAGGGAGTAGTAGTCAAATTAAAATGTGTTTTAAAGACTATAAAGTCAACCTGTGTAAACTAGTATGGGAGTGATGATCAATTATTCACAGGCTTCCTCCATTTAATAAAAAGTTACCACACGTTGACTTTCATAGTTCCATACTTCCATAGTTCCATTGCACAACATTATCATTTTCTTTACTTGTAGAAAATTTGAAAATACTTTATGAAAAATTGATGTTTAAAAAGCAAAAGAAAAACATTGCGAAATACCAACAAGATTTAATTTCACTTGATTATGTTAATTATATACAATGGTGAACACATATATGATCAAGGTTGTCTAACTTTGACTTCAAGTAAGTTGTAACTTTTATAAAAATTGATATAATATATAGAAGTATTAAATAAAAATATATAGTCAATGTAGCAAAGTTTATATATATTATACATCCGGGCGTATCATATACTTAAGGCAATTTTTTTTTTTTGTTCATTCCTTATTTTTCTTTCTCACGTGGAGTTTTCAAATGAAAAATAATGAGTAAAAAAAAATTAATATCAAATGTACAATATACCTAGATGTAGAATTTAATTAAGTTCATTAAATAGGCCAGATAAGATTGATAAAAAAAAAAAAAACACACTTTTGTAATGATATGACTAACTAATTAATATATGAAACAAGTAAAAAACAATAATACTCTTTTAATATCTATGGTTAGTATAAACTACCATATCCTTTCTCAAAAAAGAAAAAAGTATAAACTGCATACTCATAAATTTTCCTAATGCAAACCTTGTACTTAATCAATCAAGAAGAATGAAAGTACTGAGTTTAATTACCTGTAGATTTCGTGATAATGCATCAACCAGAAGTTGGGTAAATTGTTGAGGATTGTAACGGTGCCTTGTTTTAGAGAATGAGCCAAAATAATTGCCGAGATAATCGTTACTTCCAATGGAGAAAATGAATATGGACTTAGCCAAGTGCTGAGAGAGCTGAATTTGGTCTTTCAATTTTGAAGACAGATGTTTTCTCACAGTCTTGTCGAATAATTTCATTTGTGCATCCAAGTTCAAGCATAACCCCTACAAATGTTGTAGTAAGTACGACCGTTCAATTAGTTATTAGTTTTAATTATTTTATAATAAGGAGAATGAATTTGCTTAGCTTGAACAACAACTTCTAAAGGTTAACCAGTAAAATTTAGTAACTTGAATCTTTTGAGAATGGAGGAAGGAATAAGAGAAGCTACACGCTTAAAGAGTCCATAGTAGAGTTGATCTCATGACCTCAATACTTCGAATAACATCCTTTATCCCTAGGTCTAATACTATATAGTAAACGGATAAACCTAGTAATAAGTTATAAGTTGACAGATCAAAAGTTGAGAATATATTTTCCAAAACATCATGAACTCCACTCATCGCCTACATTTCTATCAAATTTTACAGTTTCCAAAACAAATCTTTAAGCATTTCTTTCTATAGTTACATTTTAGTTAGATTTTCTTAAAAAAATAGAACTATTATACTAAGACAAATTTAACAAATTATATGGTCAACCTTTATGGAGTTTGAAAAAAAAAACAAATGAAAAATTCTTTGGAGTACATTAAAGGAGCTTAATCATCACGTGCATGCCTGCCGTTGAATTAGGTTTCTTGATTATTTGTTGTGCTCAAAGAGTATTGGCAATAGCTGGAACCAAGTAAGTACATCATTAGTATTATGTTAATTGTTCCATCGGAAGAAGTTTCCCAAATCAATTCAAGATTTTTTTTTTGGGTGAGATAGTATATAACAAGGTTATTGTATTCCTATCATAAGCTAGTATTATAAGGAATTGTATTATTTTGGAGTTCTAATAATCTACATGTAGTATCTTATACTTCCTCCGTTTCATTTTTTACTACCTGGCAATTTTGGATGGAGAAGAGAGGTAGAGAGTAAAAAAAAAAGAGACCCATGTGAGAGGAGAGAGTAGAGAGAGTTTATTGCCCAAAAAGGAAGTGTAGCAAGTAATATGAAACTTCCCTATATGGAAAGTGTAGCGAGTAAATTGAAACGGAGGAAGTATTATATGGTATTGACTTTTGCTTACGTGCAACGTGCATGGTGGAAATGAAAAGAACAAAAATTAGTAACTAAATAAGTAAATATTAATTGATAGATGCTTCGTGTTACCATATAATTGGTGTAAAGACTTGTTAATGTTTGAAATGATTAGGGCTCACGATAGTGTTCAAGCATTAAGTATAAACATTTTTGTTGGAACACAAGGTGACACTCAAGAAGGGCGGCGTTGAATTGATTGGCTAAAACTGATCGATTTTCGCAAAAACACTCTTATGGCACGGTCGCGTGCACCGTGTTATTCACTCGTAAAATCTCCGATTAACGTTTTTGCTCGAACGAAATTGTATCAAACAATAAAACAATGAACTCAAATAATCAAATCCTTAAACCAAACAATAAGACACAGGAATTTAACGTGGTTCAATCTCACCTCTGAGATCTACGTCCACACACAAACTTCTCATCTATTATTTGAATCGTAAAATACCAAACTCTCGATACAATTCGATTCCCCCACTACTAACTCTAGTAGTGCTCCCCAACACTTAACCCTAAGTGTTGCTACTCTCCTATAATATAAGAATTACAGAAAGAAAGATTCCTCAAAGACGTGCTTCTTATTCAAGCAAATAGAGGACAATTACAAACGTTGTTTAGTTTCCTAATCGACTAGAACTCGTGCTATACTCGTGCCTTAGGAAACTGTTTTCAACTCTTAATATCTCCGATTTTCTCTCTCGAAAACGTGAGTTATAAAACCGAGTTGCAATCCCTTATATATCTTGGTGAACCGAATAAAAATCCTTCTCCAAGATATATTATCTTTGAACAATTTTTATTCCTAAAATAAAGGGATAAAATTCTTTTCCTATTTAAAAACCAATTTTATCTTTTATAAAAAACTGATTTTCCTTTTCCTAATAGGATAAGGATTTCTCCATATCTTATATTAACTAGATCAACTCTTAAATCAGTTTTTTATTAAACAAACTTTATCATATTGAAAAAACAGTTTTTCTATCTTTGAACAAAATTCTTTAAAAACGTTTTATGATTTTTTTTCGAAAAAAAACTTTTATCTTTTATATACAAAACGTTTTATCAAAATCAGTTTTTATAAAATCCTTTTTTATTTTAAAACTAAACTTCCTTTTTATATAGATATATAAAATTAACATAATTATTTATTCCCTTAACTCTAAGAAAATAATAATTATCCTAATTTTATATTTCTTTATTTGGCACATAATATATCATCGAGTTCTAGCATATTACATTTTGCATATAGTAACTAAACTTGGAATTCAATATAAACTTGGACTTCAATCTTGATTCTTCACTTCTTCAAAGTCTTCATTTATTTATTCCTTTCTCAACCATCTGTCACAAACTTTCATACTATAACATATTATATTATTTTTCATCATCAAAACTTAACATGCACATGCACAACAAATTCCCCCTTTTTGATGATGACAAACACTCAATATAATATTATTAAGTAATCACTTTTTCCCCCTCAAAATATGCACCATTAATCACATAAGGGAAAATAGCATAACATCATTCACAAGTAACATGGTAACCAAGATAACCAATTATTCATTAGTCTAAGTATTATACCCATCTTCCCCCTTTTGACATTATCAAAAAGGAAAGCATCAACATGTTTAGCGAGACAAAGTGAGATATTATAGTCAGCAAAATAATGCAAGTAGCTCAAGCAATAATAAATACTAAGGATGCTGGTGCTATGTCATAATCCAACTCACAATCCGAAGTCATTAAGCAAAAATATAACCCAACTCACAATCCGAATTTATGAAGCAAGAAATAATCATGAAGGATCATGGTTGATGGGTAAGAATGTAAGATGAATGTAGGTAATGCAAGCTTGAAGATTTGAAATGACAATTGACTCAACAAGTGCTTAAACCCTTTTTTTCATATTTTCAACTTCCGCAAATAAACATCATAAGACTTTCTTCACTGTGGCACTGTGTGTGGCACTGTGCCACTGAACAATCTATTCCCTTTCAAATATAACTAATCTTCGGATATACTGGAATCGAAAATGATGATCTTCAAAGCTTTGATTTATTTATTCCTTTCTCAACCATCTGTCACAAACTTTCATACTATAACATATTATATTATTTTTCATCATCAAAACTTAACATGCACATGCACATGCACAACAAATTCTTCATTTCTTCTCTCTTCTTTTTTTTCTTAATTAATTTTTTTTTTTTTTTTATGAAGGAGAAGCAGACCATACAATATTACTAGAGTCAACCAATAAGAGATCAAAGATAATAACTTAATTCGGATCTCATTGTCTTTTTGATACATCTCCTGGCACTGTGCCTTGCACAGTGTAAATCAGTACTGTTCATTCTTTCACGTATTTGAGTTTCATTTCAACCTTTTCATGTTCCCCCTTAACTGATGCGTCTTTTTCTTCCATCAAATTATCAAAATGTTCTTTCCCATAGATTATCATGAATCAAGATTAAAAGCACTTGTTGAACTTTGGAGCAATGGGTGGAGAAAAGAAGGATAATAATAGAGAATTAAAGATAAGGTGGGACATATGAAAGAAAGAAATAATAAGGCACAAATATCAAACTCGTGAATAGAAAATCAGAATATTGGGCTAAAGATCAAGCTTGCTATAGGAGAAAGTATATGCATTTCATAGCTCAAAAATTGCTTAGGATCATATAGCTTAGTAGTTCGGCAACTTAGGATCATGACATTAGGACAGCATCATTAGACCATTACGAGTCCTTCTTTATATCAAGTAGACCTTTACTCACAATGTTTCAAGAAGACATGCAATCCTACTCCAATTAACATATTTAAAGGAGGACAACAAGCATAATACTCAACCAATTTCTAGAAATTAATCCCAAAGCCACAAATTATCTTGTAAAATATTCATGCATGAATTTCAACATAATTACCTTGATCACACAATTGGGATATGCTTAACAATTTTTTTTTTTAAACCACTTACCAACATCACGTTCTCTATGGAGTGTGTTAGGGATTTGCCGACGTTTATCAATACCAAATATTTCTCCCTTTTTGTTGTCGCCAAATGTAACACACCCTCCATGATAGGCTACTAGTGAGAGGAATTGAGATTTATCACTAGTCATATGTCTTGAGCAGCCGTTGTCGATAGGGGTGTTCATTTCGGATATCCGATCCGATCCGAAATTTCGGATCGGGAAAAATGCGATCCGAATCCGATCCGAAAAATTTCGGATTGGGTCGGATCGGATATCCGAAATTTCGGATCGGGTCATCGGATATCCGAAAACTAAAAAAATTGAAAATTCCAAAGGAAAAGTTCTTAAAATATGTTCCGGATCGGATCGGATCATCGGATATTTCGGATATCCGGCCTTGGAAACGGATATTTCGGATCGGATATCCGAAAATATCCGAAAAATACAGAAAAAAATCCCATATTTCGGATATCCGAAACTATAAAAATCCGATCCGTATCCGATCCGAAAATTTTCGGATATCCGATCCGAAATATCCGATAACTAAAAAAGCGGATCGGATATCCTAAAAATCGGATCGGATCGACCGGATCACGGATCGGATCGCTCGGATCGGATATTTTGAACACCCCTAGTTGTCGAGATACCATAGGCTGCGTCCTCTCACGTTTGCCTGCAAAAAGATCACTTGTTAATTTTAGGAACCCAAATCTGTTTGGGTCCCTTTTTCTTTCGTTGAGCTTCTAATAAGTCTTTTCTAACCCATATTTGAGTTACATACTTTACATTTTTCGCAACACTATTTTTCTTGACATTACAATTATCCATAAGATGTCCATTCTTTCCACAGAAGTTGCAAATCAAATATTCAGGTAGATCGACATATTTTCTTTTACGAAAGTCTCTTTCAAAATTTTTGGCACCGTGTCTTGTACACTCGTGCCTCTCGGGTCCGTATATCCTAAACCAATTCTGTTTCGATTGCTAGTTGTACTAGAGATATAGTCTAAGGCTTTTTGACCATCTAACCATTTATCATACATTTTCCGAGCAATGGTCAATTGTGATTCAAAGAATTCAATAGAAGTGTTTAGATCGCTATTTCTTTTTCTTGAAATTTCCAAATCTCTTTTAGCTTTATCAAGTTCGTCACTTAACTTAGCATCATGAGGCAGCATAAGTGGAACAATTTTGGATCTTTGTCTAGACTCTTTCACTTTAATTAACTCAAGTTTTAAAGATCCAATTTGTTTTTCAAGATTCGAATTTTTCTCTTCTAGCTCAGTGTACGGCACAGTGTTATCAACGACTTCTTTTGTGAGACACTTTTCGTACCTTAAGGCACTTAACTCAACATTTATTTCTTCGACAGTTTTTTCCAGTTCATCATTCTTTTTCATCCGTTTTTTACAATCCTTTAATAAATCCTTATTATCCAATTCCAACCCAATCTTTTGCTTAGTTAAAATTTTTTACTTCCTTTTTCATGATTGAAAAATCATCATTCATCTCTTGACAATCATCAATGATATTTCCAAGCAAAGTAACAAGTTGGTTTTTTGAAAGACGATGTATTGAAGGTTTTAGAGAAAGAAGACTTACCTCACTGTCTTCAGTTTCATCTTGGGAGTTTGAACTTTTCGCCATTAGACACAAGTGAGAGTCGTCCTGGCACTGTGCCCTTCTCTGTAATGTCTGTACAGCATTCATATATAATTTTTCTTCATGGCACTGTGCCTCTGACTGTTCTTCATCAGAATCCGTATCTCCCCAAACGGCAGCTATCATTGCTCTCTTGAATTCTTTCTTGGATTGCTCCCGTTTTTCCTTGGGCTTTTCATCATCCCATAGAGGACATTCCTTAATCCTGTGATTTAACTCTCCACACTTGAAACAACCCGAATTAGTAGCACTTTTCTTAAAGTTAGAAGTAGTGCTCTTGCCTTTGAAATTTTCATCTTTTCTAGGATTGTTATTTTTGTTCTTTTTGAGAAAATTTTTAAATCTCTTAGTAAGAGAATCAATATCATCATCACTATCACTATTTTCAATTTCCAATTCAGTTCTCAAGGCTATACCTTTACTTTTTGGTTCATTAGTTTTAGAATCTAAGACAAGTTCATGAGTCATTAATGATCCAATAAGTTGTTCTAGTGAAAGTTTAGTCAAATCTTTAGCTTCTTGAATAGCGGTTATTTTTGGGAGCCATCGATTTGTTAAACTTCTTAACACCTTTCTCACTAAATCTTCAGAAGTATATGTTTTGCCTAGAGAACGTAATTCATTAGTGATTAGTGTAAATCTAGTGAACATCTCTTTAATAGATTCGTCATTATTCATAGTAAACAATTCATATTGTTGGACTAGCAAATCTATTCTAGATTGTTTTACCTCATTCGTACCATCATGGGCCAACTCCAGCGTGTCCCATATTTCTTTTGCTGTAGTACAAGCCGAGATCCTTGAGTATTCATCAGGTCCAATACCATATTGGAGAATACTCATTGCTTTGTAGTTCTTTTCGGCTTTTGCATAGTCGACCGAATCGTAGTCATCTTCATCCTTGTCGACCATCTTTCCTTCATCGTTTTTTCCTTGGATAAGAATTGGTCCTTTTCTAATGACTTTCCAGCATTCATAATCCGATCCTTGAATGTAGATTCTCATCCTAGCTTTCCACCATCCGTAGTCTTTACCGTTGAAAATCGGGCACTTGGTGTGTCTATCTCGAGAGTCATCTTGCATGTTCATGACTTCTATTCTCTAGGGATGAGCCTTTCAAGAATAGCCTGCTCTGATACCACTTGTTGGAACACAAGGTGACACTCAAGAAGGGCGGGGTTGAATTGATTGGCTAAAACTGATCGATTTTCGCAAAAACACTCTTATGGCACAGTGCCGTGCACTGTGTTATTCACTCGTAAAATCTCCGATTAACGTTTTTGCTCGAACGAAATTGTATCAAACAATAAAACAATGAACTCAAATAATAAAATCCTTAAACCAAACAATAAGACACAGGAATTTAACGTGGTTCAATCTCACCTCTGAGATCTACGTCCACACACAAACTTCTCTTTTATTATTTGAATCGTAAAATACCAAACTCTCGATACAATTCGATTCCCCCACTACTAACTCTAGTAGTGCTCCCCAACACTTAACCCTAAGTGTTGCTACTCTCCTATAATATAAGAATTACAGAAAGAAAGATTCCTCAAAGACGTGCTTCTTATTCAAGCAAATAGAGGACAATTACAAACGTTGTTTAGTTTCCTAATCTGACTAGAACTCTGTGCTATACTCTGTGCCTTAGGAAACTGTTTTCAGCTCTTAATATCTCCGATTTTCTCTCTCGAAAACGTGAGTTATAAAACGAGTTGCAATCCCTTATATATCTTGGTGAACCGAATAAAAATCCTTCTCCAAGATATATTATCTTTGAACAATTTTTATTCCTAAAATAAAGGGATAAAATTCTTTTCCTATTTAAAAACCAATTTTATCTTTTATAAAAAACTGATTTTCCTTTTCCTAATAGGATAAGGATTTCTCCATATCTTATATTAACTAGATCAACTCTTAAATCAGTTTTTTATTAAACAAACTTTATCATATTGAAAAAACAGTTTTTCTATCTTTGAACAAAATTCTTTAAAAACGTTTTATGATTTTTTTTTCGAAAAAAAACTTTTATCTTTTATATACAAAACGTTTTATCAAAATCAGTTTTTATAAAATCCTTTTTTATTTTAAAACTAAACTTCCTTTTTATATAGATATATAAAATTAACATAATTATTTATTCCCTTAACTCTAAGAAAATAATAATTATCCTAATTTTATATTTCTTTATTTGGCACAAAATATATCATCGAGTTCTAGCATATTACATTTTGCATATAGTAACTAAACTTGGAATTCAATATAAACTTGGACTTCAATCTTGATTCTTCACTTCTTCAAAGTCTTCATTTATTTATTCCTTTCTCAACCATCTGTCACAAACTTTCATACTATAACATATTATATTATTTTTCATCATCAAAACTTAACATGCACATGCACAACAATTTTTTTTTTTTTTGACAACGAGAAAATTTACCTTAATTAAAAGTAGGATTACATCCTAAGGATTGTACATTCATTCTAAAAACAAAGAAACTAAACTGAGCATTAGTTGCTCCTACAGAATAAGTACAACAACGTAAATAACTTAAACTTGGAGGAAACTGCTCGACTTGGAGGACTCTGAGGTTGGATAACTGTATGGCTCTGCTGCGGATGGAAGACGAGCGCCGGAGACCTAAAAAAAGGAGTGGACTGGCTTCACAATCGGGGCAACAAAGGAATAGCGAGTTGAGGAACTCGCAACATGACCAAGTCACATTCCATTGTGACTTAATACCCTTTGGAATGGGTATGTCAGGCTTCTCCTGAAAGGAGAAGCTCAAAAGAGTTGACGCGCTATAAACCCAATTAATAAATTGGGGAGCCGCCTTCAGATTTCGTTTTGTCAAGGTAATGATTGATAAAATCATTACCAAGCGAGATTGAGATCTAACCATTGTTAGATCTCGAACAAACATCCGATTTGCAAAATCGGAGAGAACACACCCCGACCAGGAAACCTCTTGCCACGCAAACCCGAACCAATCACACAAACCAAACCCAACACTTCGAAGACAAAAACTACCTCCAGTAAGAACCAAAAGTACCAAGCAAATTGATAACACAAACCACAAACTCATACTAACACTACCAGGAACTAAAACACGCGAAAAAACCAACTAGAGGCGACCCTCGGCGGCGACAATGAAACCAACTTAAACGGGGGACGGGGAACGGAAAAACCGACGACTACTCGCAACACTAACCGGGGGATGGGGAAGGGAAGCCCAAAATGACTACAACTAATACTAAATAGGGGAGGGGGAAGGGGAGGCCCACAACTATCGTAACACTAAACCGGGGGGGAATAGGAGGTCCACAACAACCACAACTAACACCAAACAGGGGAGGGGGAGGGGAGCCCAAACCGAAACCTAGCACTAACGGGGGAAGGGGGAGGGGAGCCCAAACCGAACACTAACAAACCGACCCTTAACACTAACAAAGGAGGGGGGGAGGGTAGCCCTAACGGACGCAAGAACGGGGGTGAGAGAGGGTGAACGAAACCTCGACCGACGCGACGAATCGACGCCTCGCCCACGAACCAACGAACGGATTCCTCGCTCACGAACCGACGAACGGCGGAGAAAGGACCCTAAACCTAGGAAAAGGCTCGACCGAACGAGAAAAGGCTATTAAAAAATAGAGGAACTCGCCGGAGAACCCGCCGGAAACTTACCGGCGCCGGAACTCCGGCGAGTTCCTAGGGTTAGATGTGGGGAGAGGTGTTTGTTTAGAGAGAAGGGAGAGTGTTTGTTTAGAGAGGGTATTTTTTTTGGGCTGAAGTATAAACATTGGTGGAAGTATATGTGTTCCTTTTTTCTTGGATAAAATTACCCCACCTTTAATTTGCTGGTCTTTTTATTTTGACTTTTATTGTTAGATATGAAATTTTACCCTTTAATATCTTTAAAAAAAAATATTTATATTGACGTATATATATGTAGGGCTGGCAATCAGGTCGGGTCGGGTCAAATTCAGGTCGACCTGTTTAGATAAACGGGTCAGCACCCCCAAACCCGAACCCGACCCGTTTACCTAAACAGTCGAAATTCCAACCCGAACTCCGACTGTTTATAAACGGGTCGACCCGAACCCGACCCGTTTAACCTGATTTTTTAAAATTTCTTTCGAGGTTCAAGAATAGGTGGGCAAGTTCTCTATGATGAGAATTAAGTAAGAAAAAATATATAATTAATTGGGGGCATTCAGCTCCAATAACTTTTATCAATAATTTATTGAGTCCTTTTGTATAGTCTCCATGTCGCTTCTTCTATTTCTTTAGTACTTGAAGCTGCAACAATGACTTCCATTTTAGTTTATATGAATTAGGCTAATATATGAGTTTCTTCTTCCCACTTTCTCTTTCTCACACTCTTTCTTTTCGTGAGTCTGGCTTTACAATTAATTTAAACGGGTTAGATGGGTTATTTTCGGGTTGAAATTTTCAACCCGAACCTAACCCGTTTAGTTTTCGGGTCGGGTTCAGGTCGACCCATTTAGTTAAATGGGTCGAAAACTTCAACTCGAACCCGCTTATTTCGGGTTAGGTTCGGGTCGGGTTTCCGGGTTGGGTCAACTTTTGTCAGCCCTATATATATGTTTACAAATATACTTATATATATAGATGTAAGTTTCTACTTATAAAATATAGATTATACAAACATATATCCTACTCATCCTACCTAGGCAACCTAGCTAGTACCTAGAGTAAAAAAAAATTCCAAAGGTTCACATTGTACTCAAACTCTTCAGCAATCAGCACAAGAGGCGAGAAGAGATAACTAATAATTTGGAAATTCCTCTTATATTTAAATAAGAAAATGAAGTACTTCATTCATACATTAATCTAGATTGTAGATCGCTATTTATCCTGAAAAAAATACAAAAAAAATAAATTACGTTCATATTATGAAGGAATAAAGAGATTGCAAGCCAAAAAAAAAAAACAAGAGATTGTTAAAAATAAGCTAAAAAAAAGTAAGAGTAAACAATATGGATGCAAATATATCTTACGGCGTCACTTCCAGTTTTACGTAAAATGCCACAAGCTGCGGATGCATAATTATACCCCTTAATTATCTTTGGCCGGAATGGCTGAATATATGGTGGTGGATACGGCAGCCCAAGATACTCGGCTACATTACCAAAACAATGAATCATAAAGTAGCCAAACATATATGTATTATACTACCTCCGTCTGTTTTTAATTGTTACACTTCTACTTTATCCTTATATGAAAATGTTATAGCAGAAGCAATAAAGCAACAAAGAATTAAAGAACAATCGACACAAGAATTAATGTGGTTCACTAATTATAATGTGTTAGCTACATCCACAAGAAGAGGAGAAACGTTTTTTTATTATGTTTAGGAGATAGAGTACAAATTGACGTGTAATAATTATTTGTAAATGAAGGGAGTATTTATACTTCCTCTGTTTTCTTAGTTGTTCCATATCTCCTTTACACGTTTGCCCATGCACAACTTAGACCTCTAATATCTCTAAATGTACATGAGTATAAATTATAAAAATTTCATATTTGGAAAGTATATGTTGAGATGAATCTAATAAGCACTTGACTAATGTTTTCCTTACAAAGAAACAACCAAGGACGGTTAAACTACATTAGATGAATAGTGTCAATTTCAAATAAAGAAAACGTTGCAGTGAATTATATAGAACAAAGAAAGTATCAGTGAAACATGAAAATTTAATACTTTGATATTATGCATTATTGAGATATATTCGAGAGATATGTTAGGTTATGTTAGCCTCAACTTATCGTTCTTTGAACTTAACTTACTTTTGTTGAACTTAACTTATCTTTTTTGAACTTATTCTTGCTGAGCTTTACTTATCTTTGTTGAACGTAATTTAATTTTTATTAATATAAGGACAAAACTCTACGTACATTATTCAATCAATATTGTAAACACAAGTTATAATGCCACAATAAGGATTTATTAAAATACAAGATAAAGGAAAGGGATAGCATAAGAAAACTTTAGTAGCAACGATGACATAGGAATTTTTAAGTGCAAATACAAGTCCTTTTATTTGAACCTTATTAATTGCATGTATGATCCAAGCTGATTAATTAATTATGCTGCACTATGCAAAGTGGCTGAATTAGTTGGCAGTAGAACAAGTTGTTTGATATTGTAAGGAACACAAACATCAGCGCCATTAAAGCATGGATTAGCCAAGATTTGGAAGCTAGCTTCCGTTGGATGAGCACCATCAAAGAACAAGTATTCATTTGGATTTGCACATGGATATTGCGATGGTAGGAGTGGGAAGCATGGTATATTATTTGCAACACCACCTGTTAAGGTTGTGCAACATGAGCTGTGAACATTGGTCAGACCTGCATGTATATAAATTATGTATGTTAAATAATCTCAAAATATCATAAAGTACTCCAAACTACTAAAGACTAAACGAGAGCTTTCATTATATACCCAGGTGTATGGTGCAATAAATGATAACACTAAACGATTTGGTGACGAACAGAAGCAGTAGATTAAAGGCGGCCGAAATTGACTTACCATACTTGACAGGATTTCTGAATGCATCATCGCTTATATCATAAACCTTTCCACGAGTGAAGTATGTGTCTTTGTACGTGGTACTCATATTTTGTATCAGGGGACCAAGTAAATCGTTGAACATTCTTGCGTATGAATTGAAATCATCATTACACCATGTCTCATTATGCCCACCATTCTTACGATAAACTGGAATACATCCAAGTGGACCCATGTCCAACACTAGTAATTTTCTGGCTCCCAATTCATGTAGCCTCTGAGAAATGTATAGAGCATAAGAGCACGGTAATGTCAAATTAATATTTTTGATTTTGTCAATGCTGGTAGATCAATAAGTTTCTTAATGATGACAAGAGATCAAGACGAAGTGGGATTGGTCCATGCAAGCGGATCTATTTGAATGCCCCTTCACTCTTTCGTTTGGTAACAAACAGATTCTTATTTAGTTTTTATACTATATAATGTACTCCTTTCGGTTTTTATTATTTTACCCACTTTCTTTTTTTAGGTTGTCATTCTACTATACTATTATTTTTGTTTTTTGAACTGTCCTACCAATTTATACTATTATCTTTGCAATAAAGGTTTTCCTCACTCTATTTCTCTTGACACACAACATTAATTTTAAGACAATATGTAATAAATGAATACTTTATCTTCTCTTCTATAACCCACATACCTAAAACTCTATTCCCAAAAAGAGAATAAACTAATAAAAAATGGAGTGGGTATTAAGAAATCTCTAGAATACTATTGGACCAGAATCTATCGCATGTATCGTGACTTAATTTAATAGGCAAGACCCACAATCCATACCCTCACCTCAAAGTGGCATTGATTCCACAACCTTAAAGTTGTGAGATGCCATTCTTTCCGTTAAAAATTAAGTAGTAAGTACTCCTTGGTGGGTAAGAGAATAACTTGAGACTTACCTTTAACTTATCTGATAATCTATCAATAAGAAGTTGTGCAAAATCTTGAGGATTAATATCTGGGCTTGATTGAAGAAAGTAATTTAGGAGATAATCGTTGTTGCCGGACCATACGAAGAATATGGAGTTGGCCAAGTATCGAGCTAGCTTTGCTGGAGTTACGAACCATGGGCCTAACTCTTCATTAATTGTTTCCTGAAAGAGGTCAATCTGTGCATCGAAATCCAAGCAGCCCTGCAAAATAAAAAAGTTACTTTTGGTTGACGGAGATAAAAATGCTAAGAAATTTCATAACAAATGATACATATAGATTGACGAATAATTTTTCTATCAAAATCCAAGCATGATTAATATATTAATTTTAACCAAACTTTTCTTTTTTGCTATTCTCAGTGGGTATATCAAACGTTTACTACTTGTATAGTTGTATCTATTACGTAAGGGAAATAAACCAACTACTACTAAGATTTGTATCTCTCAACCTCAAGGTTGCGAGATCAAACCCCATTAGACGCATTTGAGGGGTGGGATTTATTTACCTCCTCTTCCTAAAGAGCATTGCATATCTAGTTGGGTCGAACTCAACTAGCCCGTACGAGGTTCCGGCTCAATAGAGTACTTCTCCTTACCAATCTAATATAAATTTGTAAGGGAAAAAAAAAAAAGAATATCTTGAGTTATCGATCGAGTATTACCAGATGACTCCCAGTTTCTGGTAGTATACCACAGGCTGCGGATGCGTAGTTGTACCCTGTCCGGGACCTGACATATCCACGATAAGCTGGAGGGTATGGCAATCCGAGATAGCCAGCTACATGTAGCACAAATTATTATATGTTTAATTGTTACTTGCTATATATAGCTGAATCATAAAAAAAAAATACATGCAACATATGTTGCCTGAATGCTGTTCAATGCATTACTTTATTCATTAGTATTTTCCTTAATTATATACTCCCTCCATCCTTTAATAGATTGCTCATTTCTAATTTGAGCACTATTCATAGGTAAAGAAAGTCCTCAAAAACAATTTCCAATATATAAGATAAAACATAGTCATGTGAGGTCTTGTTGGATTCGTCTCATGGTGTACATTTTGAAAATCAAACTTTTATAATTTTTACTAATATATAATTAAAGATATTAACGATACAAAATGTCCATTAAAGAAATGGGCAATCGATTAAGGAACAGAGGGAGTATAAGAAAAAAAAAAAAAAAAAAAAGTTGGTGATATTATTAAAGTATGCATTAAGATGAATCAAATCAGATTATATTTGACTTATATTTTTTCTTAGAGAATATAGGATAAAGTTGTTAGATGAATAATGGTTATTACTATATATGCAAATGTTGCATATATTTAGAAACGGAGGAAGTATATATATAAGAGAAAGATTAAACAACCCAAAGTCAATTAATCAGCGTTGAAATTCTTATACTATAGTTTCTACAAGATAGGATTATAGGAGTGCTACCTATAAGATCTGGTAAAGTTCTGCCGTTGGTGAACCTTCCAGTGCTGCCGCCGGGGAAGTTAATACCATAAGGTCGAAAATCGGCCTTAGCAGCAGGAAGGTGGTTATTATTACCATTATCAGTTAATGAATCACCAAAGACATATAACGCAGGAGCAACACTTTGCGAGCTACATTCTCTAGAAAAAAACGGGGACAAAATTAACAAGGAAAGAAATAATGGCAACATTATATTTGATTTCTTTGTTTTTCTTGGAGGGGGTGGGGAGATTTTAGTGAGGAGTTGATGTCTACTAGATGAGTATATCAGCTTGAGCTTGTGAACTCATATATATAGCACAATGGGAGGTCAAGTTGAAGGGAATAAATTAGCCTAATCATGCAATAATAATGCACATAGGTTAATAATCAATAAGGTGCATTCTTATCACTGCATATGAATTAAGTATAAATCATGTACTAGCATGCATTGCTAATAATATTATATCATATGTTCAAGGCCTCAAGCACGAGATTCTTTTGAAAAACTAATAAATTAAGTGAATATCATTATAAAAAAATAATTCTGATGTAACGTGGTACTAATTTCAAGTTGGGTTGACTTTTCCTTTGTTGTCTTCTTGGCTGGCAAACTAGCTAGTAGAATTTTGTTTTAACTGGTTTTTGTTGGAAAACTGTTTATAGGTCTAGATATATCATACAGTATTTCATGTATAAAAAGGTTTAACTTCCAAATAATATTGAGAAGTTATTAATTTTTCAGTTTGCATTGTATGAAAAAAATTAACTAATACCGCAAGTGTACAATGTACTATACAACATAATAGATAAATACATATCGTTCTCCATATGGATGTAAGTATTAAGTTTAGTAGTACTATCCAGTCGATTATATTAGAAAACTATAGACTACTAGACTTCGATGATATTACATGTCATTACATGTAAAAGTTTTAGCCCTAAACAATATTTCCACGTTTTTTTAAATGAATTTTGACATTATTTATATACTCTATATTTACTTTTTTTTGTAATGCATAGTTTTCAAGAAGAAAACATAATCATGTACAGTCTTGTTATATATATTTTGAGACGTAAATTTTTATAACTTCTACTTATTAATAATTAAAAATACTATTGCATTGACAAGTGTTATGGAAAAATTATTTAACTAAAAAAACGAATTAAGTATTTGAGAAATGGTTGTTTTATCATGTTTCAAAAATTAATAGATAACTAGGCGAAAAAATTAGCTTATTTTGATGAATGATATGTAGGAAATACAGTTAATGTGGCGAATTGATAGTTGACAACGGATCGGTTTATATTCACTGAAATTTGGCATAATGAAAATATTTGTGAAATTTCTTTAAAGCTAAGGTTTCCCATAAAAATTGCTAATTCAGCATTTTTTTTTTTGGATAAAATTATTCAGCATAATTTAGTAAGATGATGAATTATTAAAAGAAAATCGAAGATCCCCTCAAAATAAAAAAATTAAAAATGTTGGGTTCTAAATATCGGTCCAATTATTGCGTATGTTGCATAATGCGTAAGATGGACAATTTTTAGCTTTAATATATTGCTCCCTTTAATTAAAAAAAATATATCGATCCGAGCCCCTTGCGATTTAGCTGAATAGCTATATAGCTGCTATAGACAAGTGCCCAGCCACAAGGAAAGGAAAGTGGAAGTAAAGATGTATAAAGGACTTGCGTGCCCAAGGCTTTCTATACCTACTCTCTACTATATATAATTTGGCACTCAATGAAAGGTAACTTCATCTAACTAAACAAACACATACATTTGACAATTCTCTTTACTCTCATGCTTTCTATTGTTCAGCCGACTGACATAAGCATCAAAGAGGGTTCGCCCATAAACCCCCCGGAGTTAGTCTTCTTATTTTGCAGGTGACGATCCATTTGGAGATTTTGTCTAGCATTCATCATACTCATACCCAAATCCAATTAGCAAAGTCCGACTTGCTACTTTCACTCACTCTACCGTTTCTAGCATAAACAAAAAGTAATTCAGCAAGTTTAACATTTTAAAGTCTTCCTCCAATATATTGTTTCTTGACCTATATGTCTAAATTTACAAATGAACCCCCCCTTCAAAACATGGTTCGCACAAAAATCTAGAAGTTAAATCTTTGTGATATATTCTATTTATTGGCTCTAATCATTTGATTATATTATATTTGTTGTTATTTATATTAATTGGTCCTTTCATACAAAAGAAGGTGAGGATAAGAGAGGGGTTCAATATGTCACCGTCCAAGAGCTTGCTGTGATTTTGCGTAGATATGTCCACGTGAATGCACGTTTTTCTAATTCAATATGCAGTAAATCGCGTGATCGAGCAGGCAATTGATTAGTGAGAAATTATGTGTGAATTTGTCATACTGAACTCTGAAGAATGTAGATTTCTCTATTATTGCCTTTCCTATTGGGAAGTTGATCAGCAAGGATTATATCAATTTTAAGGAATTTCTTATACTAATCTTAAAAGACAAGGGAGTAGTTTCTCAAAAAAAAAAAAAAAAAAAAAAGGAGGGAGTAATATGTAATATATCGTTTTCCTTAACTTTGTAGAATCTGGGATGGCAACTGGCCGTAGCTGATATAAATATCAGATCGATTAATTGATGGTTATTTATTATACGATAGATTAATACATGCTGTCTGATCCAATAAAATCTAGTCATTCGAATTTTCATTTATCCTTATGGGCTTATCCTTATACGTGCTAGATTCAATAAGAAAAAAAAAATTAGTTTTGACAATCGAACTTATAAGATTATCCCATACTAATTAATTACCAACAAAATAACCCTACTTTGTTCAAAATTAAAAGATAATTATGACTTTGTGTTAGAGACTTGATCAGAAAACAATTTAGCAAGAGAAAAGAAAAGAAGAAAAAAGACTATTGGGTCTGTTATCAGGTATCATAAAGGTTCAAGTAATAATTATCTCCATAATAGTTACTCAAAATTTCGGATCGTATACTCTATATGATAGAATCGACTCGCTGAATTAAAATGTCTACACGAGACCATGATTTAAGTGAGTAAAACAACCAAAAAAACAAACACATAGGCTATTAGAGTTATGGGATGTTTAGAGTTCTAGTATGTTTAGGAAACTAGAGTATGTGTTAGCTTAGGTAACTAATTATTTAATTAGTGACTTATACTACCTATCTCACTTAGATTATGGTTTCCTATATAAACCCATGATATAATCAAGTTGTTGAGAGTTGTTATTGTGAGTTAATAATATTGAGATTTATTATTTCTCCATCTTAACACAAGAAGCATCTATATAATTTGGAAAATTCTTCAAACTTGGGAAAATATATTGGGTTTATATTGTATAGCTAATAGTTTGTATAGCCTTTGTATTATCATGGGCCAAGGCCTCATAAGTATGTATATAAGCTGTAATTTCAGCATTAGTAAATAACATAAAATCATTAAAACCTAACCTAAATTATCATGGTATCAGAGCCAGACCTATGGTACTGTTCGTACCAACTTGCTGTCCCAAACTCCTCCGACGGATCTCACTCGAGCTTACCAAGCTCTCCTCCAAGAGGAGCGTTCTCGTGCAATTGCTCGTGGCAAGGCTGCCCACACCGAGACTCATGCCTTCGCTCTTCAGGCTGATTCTCGCAAGCTTCCTCGTCAGGACAAACGTAACCTTACCTGCACATATTGCAAGCGTCGCGGTCACGATCGTGAGTCTTGTTTTAAACTCAACGGGGCCCCTGCTTGGTGGCTTGAGAAATACGGTGGCTCGGGTTCTACGTCTTCTACTGCTGTCCTTGGGGCCACCAACGCTGCTGCCAGTGTCCCTCGTTCTCGTCCCGCCGAGGCCGCTGCCACTGTCAAGGCTCATGCCATCACCGAACCCTTTTGCCCAAGCCATGGGGGCCGCTGCACTGTTTCGACTTCTCTCACTCAAGAGCGGGTTCACCTTCTTTTGAATATGCTTAATAATGACAAGGTCTCCAGTGACCGTATGGCGGGTAAGTCTTCTTGTTCGCTTTGGATTCTTGATTCGGAGCCTCTCATCATGTCACCTAGGTGATGCCTCTTGTCTCTCTCATGTGCAAACTATCACTGGATGTCCCGTGGGCCTTCCTAATGGCTCACGTGCTGTTGCCACTCTTGCGGGCCGTGTCTCTCTTCCTGGGGATATTATTCTTCATCATGTTCTTTATGTACCTCAGCTTACCTGCAATTTAATATCGGTTTCGCAACTCATTGATGAATCTCTTTGTATTGTTCGTTTCACCGACTCTTTATGTGCTATTCGGGACCAACGTTCGGGGACCCCGATTGGAGCGAGGTGAACGTCGTGATGGACTCTATTATTTCCGCAAGTATTCCGACCGTCAATGCATGCGGTGTCTGCCTGGGATTGACAGAGTTTGAGTTATGGCATCGCAGATTGGGTCATCCCTCCGATCGTGTTGTCAAGTTAGTTCTCGCTATTCGTTCTAGTACTAGTCCGAAAAGTTGCATAAAGCTTGTGTTACTTGTCCTCAAGCTAAACAAACTAGGGATAGTTTTCCTATTAGTGATCATAATGCTAGTCGTCTCTTTGAATTGATTCACTGTGACTTATGGGGGCCCTATTCTACGCCTTCTACTTGTGATGCAGTTTATTTTTTGACTTTGGTGGATGATTATTCTAGAGTTGTTTGGGTGTATTTGCTAAGAAATAAAACTGAAGTTTATCAGGTGTTTCGCAATTTTTTGGCTATGGTTGAGCGTCAATTTGATAAACTTGTGAAAATTGTACGTAGTGACAACGGCACTGAGTTCAATTGTATGCTTGATTATTTTGTCTCATGTGGCATTTTATTTCAAACCTCTTGTGTTGGTACTCCCCAACAAAATGGTCGTGTTGAGCGTAAGCATCGACACATTTTAAATGTTGCTCGTGCCTTGATGTTTCAAGCCCATCTTCCTGTTACTTTTTGGGGTGAATGTGTTCTCACTGCTGTGCACTTGATAAATCGCACTCCGTCTGGCTTATTACAAAATCGCACTCCCTATGAGGTCTTATATGGTGTTGAACCTGATTTTGATGCATTACGTATTTTTGGTTGCTTGTGTTTTGCTCATAACCAAAAAGCTAAGGGAAATAAATTTGCTCCTCGAAGTCGTCGTTGTGTGTTTATGGGCTATTCTACAGGTAAGAAGGGGTGGAAGTTGTATGATTTGGATCAAGGTGTTTTTTTTGTGTCTCGGGATGTGCGTTTTCATGAAAATGAATTTCCATTTGCTTCCCTTGCTCCCATGAGTTCTGATTCTCCTGCTGAACCATTTGGGGTGGATACGGAATTTTTGGATGATTTAGAGTCCATTTTAGACGCTGCAGGGGGCCCGTGCCAGAGCCCACTTCTATCGCTCGCCCCACGCCCACCTCCCCTCATGGATCTTCGGTTGTGGGTCGCGAGTTGGAGCCCGCCGTTGTTTCTCGCCCGCGCGCCGGATACCGAGCCTAGTTCTTCATCATCTCCTCCCGAGCCCAAGTACTACACTCCCTTCGGGATGGGCCCAAAGATCGCTATCGGGTCTTCAGAGTCCAGCGACTCTCTTGCCTCTTCTTCTGGGCCTCTGGTTACTCTGGGTCGTGGTCAAAGGGTCAAGCGTCCATCCACTCTCCTTCGCGACTTTGTCACGAACTCGGTCCGGAATTTGAGTCCATCACCTCCATCACCTTCCTCCACTGGCTCCCCGTGGTACTCCTTACCCCTTAGCACATTTTGTGTCTTGTGATAAATTTTCTATGCGCCACCGTATTTTTCTTGCAGCTGTTTCTGAGGCTGTTGAACCCCGTAATTTTACGGAAGCTATGAAAACTTCTGGTTGGCGGGCCGCTATGCAACAGGAGATTAGTGCTCTTGAGGACAACGACACTTGGGTTATGGAACCTCTTCCCCCAGGGAAAAAGGCTCTTGGTTGCAAATGGGTTTACAAAATTAAACATCATTTCGATGGGACCGTTGAACGTCTCAAAGCTCGCCTTGTCATTTTTGGCAATCATCGGGTCGAAGGTATTGATTACACTCGAAACATTTGCTCCCGTTGCCAAAATGGTCACTTGTTCGTGCCTTCTTAGCTATTGCTGCAGCCTAAGAATTGGGAGCTTCATCAAATGGATGTCCACAACGCCTTTCTTCATGGCGATTTGGATGAGGAAGTTTTTATGCGTCCTCCACAGGTTTCGTCCCTCCTCGCCCTGGCTTTGTTTGTCGGTTGAAAAAGTCTCTCTATGGTCTGCGTCAGGCCCCTAGGTGTTGGTTTTCGAAGCTTGCCACTTCCTTACTGTCCTATGGCTTCTCTCAGTCTTACTCGGATTATTCGCTCTTCACTTTGACCGGTGGTTCCGTGCGGCTTTACGTGCTTGTCTATGTTGATGACTTGATTATCTCGGGTAATGACTCCGCTTGCTATCACCACTTTTAAAGCCTATTTGAGCTCCTGTTTTCATATGAAAGATTTGGGCGTGCTTAAGTATTTTCTTGGCATCGAGGTTGCTCGTAGTTCCGATGGCATTTTTCTGTGTCAACGGAAATATACATTGGATATTATCACCGAGACTGGCCTCCTAGGGGCTAAACCTGCTGCGTTTCCTATTGAGCAGAATCATACTCTTGCTCTTGCTTCCCGTGACTTACTTCCTGATCCGGAACCATATCGGCGTCTGGTGGGCCGTCTCATTTATCTCTCTTTCACCCGTCCTGACTTGGCCTATGTCGTGCACATCCTAGCACAATTCATGCAAAGCATCCCGGCTTGATCATTGGGATGCGGCCCTTCGTGTTGTTCGTTACTTGAAGGGTAGTCCTGGTCGTGGTATTCTTCTCAGTGCAGATCGTGATCTTTCTCTCTCTCGGTTGGTGTGACTCGGATTGGGCTAGTTGCCCTCTTACTCGACGTTCTCTCACTGGCTGGCCAGTGTTTCTTGGTGCTTCCCCTATCTCCTGGAAGACCAAGAAGCAACATACTGTTTCTCGTTCTTCCGCTGAGGCCGAGTATCGATCTCTTGCTGATGTTACCTCTGAGCTCAAGTGGCTCAAAGCTTTACTTGATGGGCTAGGTGTTCACCAACCCAAAGCCATGCGCTTGTTTTGTGACAGCAAGTCTGCTCTCTACATTGCTCAAAATCCCGTGTTTCATGAGCGTACGAAACACATTGAGGTTGATTGTCACTACGTTCGTGATGCGATTCAGGCTGGTCTTATCGCCCCTTCACATGTTTCTACCGTTGAGCAGCTTGCTGATATCTTCACTAAGGCCCTTGGCAAGAAACAGTTTTTGTATCTCCTTCGCAAGTTGGGCATTTGTGATCCGCATGCTCCAACTTGAGGGGGGGTATTGGGTTTATATTGTATAGCTAATAGTTTGTATAGCCTTTGTATTATCATGGGCCAAGGCCTCATAAGTATGTATATAAGCTGTAATTTCTGCATTAGTAAATAACATAAAATCATTAAAACCTAACCTAAATTATCAAAATAAAATTGGATTTATGATTTACAAGAAGTAATCCATTGACATTATGAAATATGAATGCGCAATTTTCTTGTGCCAAAACCAGTGATGGTAAGTTGTTTATTCTACACATAAACATACAAGAATTTCCTCAAATTTCTTAATCCACGCTGAATTTTACACTTGAACAAGCTGCTGGATATTAAGAGGAAGACAAACAGAGGAGCCATTAATACATTGAGAAGAAATGATAGAGTTGATAACTTCAGTGAGATGACTACCATCCCAAAAGAAGTGTTCGTTGGGATTCGAACAAGGCTTTAATAGTGGGATGCATGTCAACGTCCCATTCCCCCATGTCTTGCAGCATGGACTTTTACTATCACTTAACCCTGCAATTTGCAAACAATGCACATTAAGTATATACTGTCAGCTAGTTTTGCGTGGACCTAATCCATATTATTATTATTAGCGTGGATCAAAATCATTCATGCGATCGATATAGTGACATTTTACAATCTAAAGTTATATTAATCTACCATTGTCTTATATAGTGACAGTTTTTTGCCCCATACAATCTCCCTTTCTCACATTAGTTTATTATAATGAAATTTATGCTTTATAACAAATTAACTTTTTTTCTCATATAGTGACCATTGATAGTCTATAGCTAATCCTCTTTTATATCTACAATTTTTCAACATAGTGACCTTTTTTTTCCATAAATCACATGTACTAGCATTAGGTCCACACTAAATCTAGTATGGACCAAGTCCATATATGTTTTTTACAAAGAAGAATTTGACAGAGAAAATTAGTAGGACGAAAAAAAGTATACTAATTTTCTTCGTGTAGAATTAGCTGTCTACCTATTTGTCCACTCTCATAGAAGTACTACAAACATTATTTAAAAAAAGATCGTCTTTGATAATGCCCCCTTCATTATCACAAAATAAATAATGTATATATAATGCCCCCTTCATTATCACAAAATAAATAATGTAAAACTTTAACTTGATATTTGTTTTGTGATAATGTAAAACTTTAACTTTTGGGGATATCACAAAATAAACTCATCAAAAATGTATAAAAGTTGAGAGCTTTGAACAAGCGGCCAAGTAATCTAACAATATTTTACATGCATGATAATATATATTTTTTTAATAATTTTTTTAAAAAATGTGGATAGTTGATTCGGTTCATTTGAGAATATGGATTGGAAAACGAAAGTGTTGGCATACCATAGTTTCCAGGGTTGATAATAGCATCATAACCAAGCCAATATGCATGGCCAAGTATGAAATGAGAGTTTTCAAGAGTAGAAGTCAACTTGTTGAGCATCAAAGCCAGCTGAGTGTTGAAATTTGTTACTATTTGGTTCACATTTTTAGCACATCTTCCTTTGGGCTTGAATTTCCTAACCATTGATTCAAGGCAACCAAGTGGCCCAAGCTCGAATACCACCACCTTCCTGGCTCCTAACTTGTAAAGCCTCTGTACAAAATTACATAACACGAATACAATAATTAATAATACTCTTTTCGTGTCATATCAGGCTATACATAACTAAGTTTGTTTGGTAGAGGTGGTGGGGAATTCATTGTGACTTTAAGGTCACAAGTTCGAACCCCACTACTTGCTTGTGCTTGGGAGTAAGGATTCACTTATATCTCTCTACTCTCAAGCGTTGATCTATGTAGCTGGGCTGACTGACCCGTGAGAGGTACTGGTCCAATAGGGTCATTCTTCTTACCAAAGGGAATCCAGTGGGGACCCAAAAAAATATCAGGCTATACACTATGTACATTTTGATTTTATTGGTCAAAGTTTATCAACACTAACGGAATATATTTAGTCTTATATAAGTTCATTAAAAGTCATTATATGTGATGTTGTTAGGTTTAATTTTGTAAAAGCAAGTTTATTTAAACTTTATAATAATAATGAAATATATTAGTAGTCAAATTAAAATGTGTTTTAGAGACTATAAAGTCACCCTGTGTAAACTAGTATGGGAGTGATGGGGTTATTATTCACAGGCTTCCTCCATTAAATAAAAAGTTAGAGCATTCTTATCAATGGACCCAAAAAAAAGGTTGATCCTTTTCTCAATCCTCTACAATATTTTCACAAACCATTTCCAATTTCACTCTTAACCATGAACTCCAAAAATATGGTTCATCACTCTCTCTCATCCTTTTTTCCTACCCAAAATTATTGGTTTGTATTTTGTTGTGGATTCGTTGGACGATTTATGCGTCTTCTACTAGGATTAGGATTAGGTACATAATTAGGATAATTAGAATCCACAATTATGAATTTTTTTTCTGGAAGATTGTAAGCTAAAGCAAAATAATGTGCTGAAAAAAAATGATAATAGGAAAAGAAGAGAAAACTGAAATTGTGAATAAAGTATAGCAAAATGGGTGTCTATTTATAGAGAATGAAAAATTATGAATTTTGGAATTTTTAAATTTTTTTTAATTGTATTTTTTGGAATATTACGTTACAAAAATTGTAACGTTAAGGCCCTGTTCTTTTGAACTTATTTTGGCTGAACTGAACTTATTTTATTTTGGCTGAACTGAACTTATTTTTGCTGAACTGAACTTATTTTTACTTATTTCTGCTGAACTGAACTTAGTTTTACTTATTTTTGCTGAACTGAACTTATTTTGGCTGAACTGAACTTATTTTTGCTGAAATGAACTTATTTTGGCTGAACTGAACTTATTTTTGCTGAACTAAATTGTATTAACATAATATTATCAATACTTATTATTATAATAATCAATAAATATTAACATAATATTATCAATACTTATTATTATTATTTTATAATCATAAATAATAAATAATAAAAATAATAAATAATAATAATAATAAATAACAAATAATAAATAATAAAAAATAATAATAATAAATAATAAATAATATAACAAATAATAAATAAAAAATAATAATAAATAATATTAATAATAATAAATAATAAATAATAAATAATAAATAATAATAAATAATAATATTAATAATAATAAATAATAGTAATAAATAATAAATAATAAATCATAATAATAATAAATAATAAATAATAAAGAATATAAAATAATATTAATAATAATAAATAATAAATCATAAATCATAAAAAATAATATTAGTAATAATAAATAAGAAATGATAAATAAAATATAAAAAATAATAATAATAATAAAAAATAAAAAAAATAATAAAAAATATAAAATATAAAATATAAAAAATTAAAAATAATAAAAATAATAAAAATAATAAAAATAATAAAAATAATAATAATAAATAATAATAATAAATAATAAATAATAAATAATAAATAATAAATAATAAATAATAAATAATAAATAATAAATAATAAATAATAAATAATAAATAATAAATAATAAATAATAAATAATAAATAATAAATAATAAATAATAAATAATAAATAATAAATAATAAATAATAAATAATAAATAATAAATAATAAATAATAAATAATAAATAATAAATAATAAATAATAAATAATAAATAATAAATAATAAATAATAAATAATAAATAATAAATAATAAATAATAAATAACAAATAACAAATAATAAATAATAAATAATAAATAATAAATAAATATAAATAATAAATAATAAATAAATGATTAATAAATAATAATAAATAATAAATAATAAATAATAAATAATAAATAAAAAAATAAAAAATACAAATTCATCGTTATTTTAATTATAATATTAATAATAATAATAGTAATAGTAATATTGAAAACAAAAATAATAATTACAACATTAGACAAGAGTAAACTTATTTTTGCTGAACTGAACTTATTTTGGCTGAACTGAACTTATTTTTGCTGAATCTGAACTTATTTTGGTTGAACTTAACATATTTTTGCTGAACTGAACTTATTTTTGCTGAACTGAACTTATTTTTACTTATTTTTGCTGAACTGAACTTATTTTTGTTGAACTGAACTTATTTTTACTTATTTTTGCTGAAAATAAGTCCAAAAGAACAGGGCCTAAGAATAAAATGACCAATGGAAATTAAACACTTGGCGGAATTTAAGAGGCCCGCAGGAGCTGGAGAGATGTAATGATGCTAGCTGACGCGCGCGTCAGAGAGCTGCTGCCGCCATAAAATATTTTTCGTCTTTTTGTGAGCTGTTCCCACGAATCAGTGAATGACATGTGGCGCTGGACAATTTTTTTTGGGTTTTCTTCTCCTTCCCACTGCCAGCGTGTAAGGTTCATCTTGCTTCACGAACCATTCGGATTTCCGAATGGTTGGGCCTCGATCCACGCGTGAACAATTTTTCAGTTCATCATTAAGGGAAAAAATAATGGTTCAAGCTTATGAACCATTTTTGGGTTCATCATTAAGCTTGCTCTTACAACACGTTGACTTTCATAGTTCCATATTTCCATAGTTCAATTGCACAACGTTGATCATTTTCTTTACTTGTAGAAAATTTGAAAGTACTTTATGAAAAATTGATGTTTAAAAAAGCAAAGGCAAAAGAAAAACATTGCGAAATACCAACAATATTTAATTTCACTTGATTATGTTAATTTTAAAATATATGTGATCAAGGTTGCCTAACTTTGATTTCAAGTAAGTTGTAACTTTTATAGAAATTGATATAATATATAGAAGTATTAAATAAAAATATATGGTCAAAGTAGCAAAGTTTATATTGTACATCTGGGTGTACCATACACCCAATACTATTTTTTTTGTTCATTCCTTTTTTTTTTCTCTTGTGGAGTTTTACAAATGAAAAATAATGAGTAAAAAAAATTAATGTCGGATGTACTATACACCTAGATGTAGAATATAATTAAGTTCATCAAAGTAGGCTAGATAAGATTGATAAAAAAAACAAGAAAAAAAACACACTTTTCTAATGATATGACTAACTAATTAATATATGAAACATAATACCTAATATCTATGGTAAGTATAAACTACCATATCTTTCTCAAAAGAGAAAAAAGTATAAACTACCATACAAAATTTCCTAATGCAAACCTTGTACTTATTCAATCAAGAAGAAAGAAAGTACAGAGTTTAATTACCTGTAGATTTCGTGATAATGCATCAACCAGGAGTTGGGTAAATTGTTGAGGATTGTAACGGTGCCTTGTTTTAGAGAATGAGCCAAAATAATTGCCGAGATAATCGTTACTTCCAATGGAGAAAATGAATATGGACTTAGCCAAGTGCTGAGAGAGCTGAATTTGGTCTTTCAATTTTGAAGACAGATGTTTTCTCACAGTCTTGTCGAATAATTTCATTTGTGCATCCAAGTTCAAGCATAACCCCTACAAATGTTGTAGTAAGTACGACCGTTCAATTAGTTATTAGTTTTAATTATTTGATAATAAGGAGAATGAATTTGCTTAGCTTGAACAACAACTTCTAAAGGTTAACCAGTAAAATTTAGTAACTTGAATCTTTCGAGAATGGAGGAAGGAATAAGAGAATACACACTTAAAGAGTCCATAGTAGAGTTGATCTCATGACCTCAATACTTCGAATAACATCCTTTATCCCTAGGTCTAATACTATATATACGGATATACCTAGTAATAAGTTATAAGTTGACAGATCAAAAGTTGAGAATATATTATCTTTTCCAAAACTTCATGAACTCCCCTCATCGCCTACATTTCTATCAAATCTTTACAGTTTCCAAAACAAATCTTTAAGCATTTATTTCGATAGTTACATTTTGGTTAAGTTTTCTTAAAAATAGAACTATTATACTAAGACAAATTTAACAAATTATATGGTCAACCTTTATGGAGTTTGAAAAAAAAACAAATGAAAAATTCTTTGGAGTACATTAAAGGAGCTTAATCATCACGTGCATGCCTGCCGTTGAATTAGGTTTCTTGATTATTTGTTGTGCTCAATGAGTATTGGCAATAGCTGGCACCAAGTAAGTACATCATTGTATTCCTATCATAAGCTAGTATTGTAAGGAATTGTATTATTTTGGAGTTCTAATAATCTACATGTAGTATGTTATATTATATGGTATTGACTTTTGCTTACGTGCAACGTGCATGGAGGAAATGAAAAGAACAAAAATTAGTAACTAAATAAGTAAATATTAATTGATAGATGCTTCGTGTTACCATATAATTGGTGTAAAGACTTGTTAATGTTTGAAATGATTAAGGCTCACGATATTGTTCAAGCATTAAGTATAAACATTGGTGGAAGTATATGTGTTCCTTTTTTCTTGGATAAAATTACCCCACCTTTAATTTGCTGTTCTTTTTATTTTGACTTTTATTGTTAGATATGAAATTTTACCCTTTAATATCTTTAAAAAAATATATATTTATATTGACGTATATATATGTTTACAAATATACTTATATACTTCATTCGTTCTGTTTTAAATGAAACGTAGGGCCTTGGCACGGGGATTTAAAATAGGAGAGAGATAGAGAGAAAAAAAGAAGGGGCCCATGTGATGAGGAGAGAGATAGAGAGAAGTGAATACCAAATAAGGTAACGTTTCACTTATTTTGAAAGGCCTAAAATAGAAAGTGTGTCATTTATTTTAGAACGGAGGAAGTATATAAATGTAAGTTTCTACTTATAAATTATAGATTATACAAACATGTATCCTACTCATCCTACCTAGGCAACCTAGCTAGTACCTAGAGTAAAAATTCCAAAGGTTCACATTGTACTCAAACTCTTCAGCAATCAGCACAAGAGGCGAGAAGAGATAACTAATAATTTGGAAATTCCTCTTATATTTAAATAAGAAAATGAAGTACTTCATGAAGGATTTTGTCCTCGATCAAGTGTAACAAACTAAATGTATATGGACAAATTATAAAGATAATATATTCAATAATATTAGGTGACCGCAACGTTTTGCTAGAAGCTAATTGCGGTTGGTTGGGCTAGTATATTTAGGCCAACTACTAATATGTATTGGGTCCTATGAGGTCACACAATGTGACAACCCTTGGATATTACCCAAAACCATTTGTGAAATGGGTTGGGCGGTTTTATGGGATGGAAGAGTTGTAACTCATGAGTTTATTATGCTCATAATGTATGACATTATGAGGCAAAATAAAGCCTCATGAAAGCACCTTTTTGTAACCACCTTATATATTGATATGGGGGTTACAAAGGAGGATGATCATTACATTATTCTTGGTAGAGAAAATCTGATTTTCTTTGCTCCTCTTCCTCTCCTCATTTTCGGCCATCACACCTCAAAAGCAAGAGATTTATTCTCTCTTCCGTACTAGCATACGTGGTGATCTAAGGGTTGTTCGTGGACCAACACTAGAGGAACGGCGATTGACGTTCTAAGGATCTCTACTAGAAGGCTAGAGGTGAAAGTGGAATTCACGCATCAAGAGGTATATTCTACACTCTTTATAGATTCATGTTAGTTTATGCAAAGATCTTGGTGTTAGATGTTTGAGTATGTGATACTCGTTTTCCGCATTAAGCATCTAAAATCCTACAGTGGTATCAGTTAGCCTATTGCATAGATTAATGTGATCATGTTGATGCATGTTTTCCTTTATTTTAATTCATTTAGGGGAGGGTATTAGCATGAGGATATTGTTTGCATGATTAAAATTGGATTTTAATCTAGTGGGAGTATAAAAGTTGTTTATACATTTTTTGATACATATATATATACATATATAATTGTTATATTATTTCATGTTTTAGTTAAGTTGTTAATTAGAATATGATGTATATATATATGTATGATTCATGATTTGCATGCTTTGAAGTTTTTTATGCTTAATTTCATTATGTATAATTTCATGGCATGAATTCTTGAATATGAGGCCAAGTATGATTTAGTTATGCATAAAAGTGTTTTAGTGTATAAAGAAAATCATACGTATTTTGATTAAAATTGCTTGAATTGAAATCGGAAAAGTGGAAGCAGTGAGCTTCTCGCGAGTCGCGACTCACATCGCGGGTCGCGACCATAGTCGCGAGTCGCGAGAGGTGGTCTGCCTCTTCGGCTCATCTCTCCTTCAACGGATAAAAAAACTTTAAGATCCGTTTATCCCTTAATGCATATTAATGAGTTATTATGCATGGTATCCTATGTTAATACTTAAATGAATTAAAATTATGATGGGAGTTTCATTTTGTGACATTTAATTTTATGTTAGGATGTTAGTTTTAATAAGTTGATTAATTCTTACATGCTAGTGTTTGTGATTAAATGTCATGCAATGCTTTTATGTTTTAATATGATTAAAATATATGTGGTACCTTAAAGTGCTTATGTATTTTTCTTTTAAATTTAATAGTTGATTAAATTTGTTAGATTAATATTTTAAAACCTTTGGGAGATAAATTCTAATATGATTAAAATTTGTCTAGAGGTACTAACCATTTAATTTAATATGAGATTAAATTTGGTTGATGTTATTATGTTTTAAAGTTGTTGAAGCATAATAATTTATTTTAATAGTTGATTAAAATGCATGTTTTATATATATGATATTATAATTGCATGCGGTGACCGGTATGGCCCAAACTTGGATAGAAATTACGATCCGCGTATCGTTAATGTATTTTTGTAATCTAAATACGATCCGTGTAGTCGTTGGTATTTTTGTAATTTTAGTTTAAAAATTCCAAAAATGATTATTCAAGTTGTCATAAGAAGAATGGTGATTCAATCTTATTCCATGAAGCACTAGGATGGAGATCCAAGGTGATTCAAGAATGGAGACCTTAAAGAGTAGTCTTTAGGGTTAAGGGCCATACTAGGATCACATTTTATTTTATGCATTTAAATATTGCTTTTGAATGCTTTCTAAGTTTTATTATGCATGTGATTTTTTTTTGCAATGAGTTCACTAGTAATTAAATCACATAATAATTTACTTAGGTCCCTAAAGCTAATATTGGGTAATTGCTTTTCCAAATAAACATCTACTAAAATCTTGATCGTTAGTAATAGGTTCTGCCAAAGCAGAGTGTTACTTCCAATCTTGGGCTAAGTAGAGTAAATTTCCGAAATTTGCATGTTTAGTTTTAGTTTGGCCCAACAAAATCATCAAAACGGTTTTGGATTTTGAAGCAAAGGGTTGGGTTTTTGTGTTTGGGTGACAAGTTCGTCTAGGATTAGGAAGGCTTTCCCCAACGTTGTGGGTAACTTCCTTACCCGGGAACTTTCATCACCTTAGCAATCACCCATCAACTAAGAATTACAATTGTTGTAATTAGTAAAAGAGTTTACTTACCTATTAAATTTGGTTTTAAGCCGAGGCCAAAGTCCACTCATAAATCATGTTTGATAGGATCTTAGAATCACTTGATTCAAAAGGGACACATTTAAAATTGGTCAAGTGCATAGCTTTTATTTTAAAGTGTTTAAAATTTGTTAAAAGCTATTATGATAAACATACTCATTACTTTTGCATCTTCTATGTAGATATCATGTCCGTAACAACAATAATTCACCTTTAACTTACGTTCAACCCTTCGAAAAGGATAAGTTGAACGGGAACAACTTCCTTGATTGGGAAAGGAATCTCGAGAATCGTTCTTAGATCCGAAGGTCGAGAGGATGTTCTTGAAAACCCCGATCCCGGGTTTAACAACCACCTCTACTGAAGCCGAAAAGGCGCCCATAAGGCCATTGCAGAAAGGCTCGGTAATTGTTACTTGCCTTATGCTCGCGGTTATGGAACGAAGCCCGCAAAAGAGGTTTGCAAGCTTGATGCTCAGCAGATATCCGACACCCGAAAACCATGTTTCAAGCAAGAAGCTCGGACAGAGAGGTATGAAACTCACAAGGCTATTCTTGAGTGTACGTTAGTCGAAGGCAAGCCAATCGCCACTCATGTCTTTGAAATGATTGGTTATTTCGAGACAATGGAGAGGTTGGGCTTTCCTTATAGCCAAGAGTTGGCTACGACATCATACTACACTCACTTCATGAAGGCTTCAACCACTTTAGGTTGAACTTCAATATGAATGGGGTGTCAAAACCTCTTGCCGAGTTACATGGGATGCTCATGATCGCCGAGCAAAACATCTCTCGTTGCACCTAAGAAGGAAGTTCTTATGGTTCAAAAGGGAAAGGGTTTTAAGAAAGAATGGGGCCGGCAAGAAAAGCAAGACAAGGGCAAGCAAGTTGCCGCTAAGATCGCCGATAAGCCACAGCAAAGGCAAAGCCAAAGGTGGCCGCAAATGCCAAGTGCTTCCATTGTGGTCAAATTGGCCATTGGAGGCGTAATCGCCCGAAGTATCTCGAATGATAAGAAGTCCTGGGGCTTCTTCTTCAGGTATCTATGTCATTGACATTAATTTAGCAACATCTACTTCTTGGGTATTTGATACCGGTTGTGTTTCTCACATTACTTCGAATGTGCAGGACTAAGAAGGAGTAGAACCTTGGCTAAAGGGGAGGTAGAACTCCGCATTGGAAATGGTGCAAGGGTTGCGGCCGCGGTGCTGGGACTTATTGTCTACCTTTTCCTTCCTGGTTTAATATTAGAGCTTAATAACTGTCATTATGTTCCCGCTATTACCAAAAACATTATTTCTATTCCGCTTTTGGATAATGAAGGGTTTTCATTTACAATCGAGAAATGTTGTTTCTCTGTTTATTTGAATTCAATGTTTTGTGCCATTGCTAAAAGGTCTAATGGTCTATATTTCCTAGAGTTAGACAAAGATGTCTTTAACATAGACAGCAAAAACATAGATCAAGCGATACTAATCCTACTTACTTATGGCATTGTCGTTTAGGACATATAAACGCGAAACGCATCTCGAAGTTACATAAAGATGGACTTCTAACATCTTTTGACTTTGAGCCGTTTGATGTATGTGAATCATGTTTAATGGGTAAAATGACAAAGTCACCTTTTACCGGAAAGGGTGAAAGGGCCGTGATCTATTGGGCCTAATACATATCGATGTGTGTGGACCAATGAGCACAAAAAGCTAGTGAGGGTTTGGGTACTTTATTACTTTATCGATGATTTCAAGTAGATATGGATATGTCTA
>CANSNZ010000211.1:0-104331 GCA_947646795.1 Beta lomatogona
GTTTGAGACCATAGGCTTACTTATGCTTGGATGCGGCCTTTGCTAGTTCTTTCTATGAAATAGAAATGAAATTTGAGATCTTGTGTATTTACCAATGCTTGTTCATTCTTCCTGTCATGAATTTAATAAATCAATAATATATTGGTCATGGTTATTTATGTAATGCCATGAATATACCCATTAGCTAGTGAATTTTATTATTAGAGTATGCTACTGGCTGCTGCTAGCACGCATGCTGGCAGTGCAATGTTTTTTATATATATAAAAAGTCGAGTGCTCCAATTGTTAAGGAAAAACTGGAGCACTTGATTCACAAGTGCTCCGGTGTTTTCTTAACAACGGGAGCACTCGACTTATTTTGAGCATATAAAATTCACAAGTGCTCCGGTTTTCGAACAACCGGAGCACTTCGTGAATCTTAGTGCTCCGGTTGAAAACCGGAGCATTTGAGAAATGCTCAAGTGCTCGTATGACGTCTGCTACAGGTCAAGTACGGAGCACTTGTACGGTTTTTAACCGGAGCATTTAATGTTTTTTCCACTAGTGCATTCTTGAGGCCAGAATCACCTTTATGGTTAACCTCTAAAATTGGTCAATAATAATTTTATTAGCTAAAACCAAGGCATTAACTCCATGACTCGCCTTTCTACAATGCGTCGCCCACCACATTGGTCTTTCCTTCATTATACTTGGATATAAAGGTCATTGTCTTTAATTAACTCTAACCACCTCCTCGTCTCATGTTAAGATCCTTCGAGTGAAGATATACTTCAAACTTTTATGGTATGTGAAGATCCTACAGAGTTACTCCATAAAGGTAGTGTCTCCAAATTTTAAGTGCAAAGACTATGGAAGCTAATTCAAGGTCATGGGTCGATAATTAACTTCATAAGCTTTAAGCTGTCTCGAGGCATAACTTATATAACTCAAAACAATTTTTTTTAAACCTTTAACATATATGACTCACCTAGAAACATTATAATAGAATAGCGATAAAAACACGGAGTATTACATGGAGAACAATAAATTTTTCGGTTTTTTCACCAGGTACTCCCTGTAGTATTTGAAATTTCATAGGGTGTCCCTATTGTTTCAAAAATGCAACAGGTAACCTTACTATTTCAACAAAATGCACGAAATGCCCTTAATGACTAACCGTGTTACAATTTTCGTTAGTCATTAACCCTAATCAAGCCCTCTAACCCTAACCTCAAAACTCTAACCCTAACCCCTAACCCCCTAACACCTAACCCCCACCAAAACTACCCTAACCCTAACCCTAACCCTAACCCCTAACCACCTAACACCTAACCCCCACCCTAACCACCCCCGTCCCCACCCCTCAGCCCGCCCTCCGCCCACCCCCGCAGCCCCTCGGCCCCCTCTCGCACCAAACCCGTAGCCCCTCCCGCCCCTTTAAGCATCAATATTGATACTCTCTACTTCACTCAAAAAAACTCGTCGGCAATATTCCTTGATTATTCTGAAAACGCAGCCCAAAGAAACCCAAAAGCCCTGCGATTTTCGCACCTCTGTTTTCGTGCTACCACCCCCTCCGACCACCTGCGCGGCTCGTGTGCCACTCTCACGCGACTCGGTCAAGCTCCTTAGCTTTCTTTTTACACTCGTCTCGCTACTCTCTCCTCTTCATATCTCGCTGCATCCCCGCGGGCGAGCCCCGCACCATCGCGAAGCAAGTCGCAGCACCGCCGCCCCTCCTCGACGTTTTCCCTCTGCTGTGCCTCACTTTGTCCTTACGTAGCTCATTGGAAAACGTCTTTCTCCCCTGTCGTGTTGCTATTTCCGGTTTTCGGTTTTATTAATCGGGGCGCGGGAAAGTGTGGGAGGGGCTGGGGGGCTGGGGCCAGCGGGTGGGGGGGAGGAAGTGGGCTACGAGGAGTGGGGGAAGTGGGAGGGCAAGGGATGTGGTGGTTGGGTGGTTAGGGTGGGGGTTAATGTTAGGGTTTTGGGGGTTAGGGGTTAGTGTTAGGCTTTTGGGGGTTAGGTTTAGAGGGCTTAATTAGGGTTAGAGGGGTTAATTAGGATTAGTGACTAATGGAAACTTGACACCGTTAGTCATTAAAGGTATTTCATGCATTTTAAATCAATTGTAAAGTTCCCTGGTGTATTTTTGAAACAATAAGTGGTACCCCATGAATTTTGAAATACCACGTGGGTTCGGTGAAAAACTCCGAAATTTTTTTATAAATGTAAGATGGATCACCATACTATTTAACTGTATTAGATTTGGAATTTTTTTCTTCGAGTTGAAATTGGGTCATATTATTGATATGCTAAATTATATTAGGCCCATATTAAACATGTAATAATCTAATATTGGTTGGTCATTTCATTTAATAGAAATAAATTGTAAAATTATTAATGAATATCATGCATCAATATCTCCATATTTTTTTTATTAATTAGTGGTGTAATAACTATTTGCAATACTTGTTACTACAAAAATCCATTACAATATTAACAAAAATATATAATCTATACTAATCTTCAATCTTGATCTTCATCACGATCCTCCTTGATATTCATCTCCTTGTAAGGGCTTCGGAACTTATGAATTAAAATTTGTTTAAATAAAATTATAAAAGATTAGTGATTACTTAGGCTTTCTTATTTAATTTTCTATGATAATTTTATTATCTAAATAAATAATGATAATGATTCAAAAAAACAAACTTTAAGAGCCCTTATATACTTATTGGGTAAAAACTATCCTTTTTATATGAATAAAATTATTTCTCTCAATGAGCAGAAAACTGGGCAAATTATCTTGAACTTTTCCATATTATGTTTTGCACTACAACTGATTTGTAAATTCAATAACTTCTTGAAGAGTGCATGAAATTTGACTTGTTATACATTTATGGATAGATCTACAACTCATTTATATTGTGTCAAAAAATTACTGGTTTTCAGTAATAATTCAATTTATTATGATTTTGTACTAAAATCGGTTGAAACATGACCTTGATTAAATGTTTTACTTAAAACTCTACTTAATAAATTCATCTGGCCTTGTACTGTTGGATGCGCATTATAAACATAATGGAGTACTAGACTGAAAATTTCATGACATTTAGAAATTATTAAGGCCCTTTTTCATTTAATACATTTACAATAAAAAATTTATGTCTTCTAAACTCTACTATTTCCCATTAGTGTCCTTGTAAAAATGATATTTAATAATACAAAACTCGTATGACCTGCCATGATTTACATGTTGGAAAGCTACTGATGTTTACTTTGTATTATCTTCTTTAAGTTTTACCTAAATAGTTTTATTTGAAGCTAAGTAGATAAAATGAGTTAACAAGGTACTTTGACAAAACAGTTTATACCAACAATTTTGCATGAATTTTTATTTAAAATTTTTTTTTATGTAATTTCAATGCTTGCCCAGGTTTCATCAAATCTTGAATTTAACAAGAAAAATATTACATCTTACAAACAACTTATACAATACAGAAAATAATAGAAATTATCTCGACATCAAGAAGTGTCTACATAATTATAACACCACTTTTTGTTTTTATGCAAAATTTAAAGTTAAAATTATAAAAATGATTTTTTATGACCAACAACAAATTAAACATGTAAACTAAAAATTACACATTTCCTATTTGCTAATCATATAATTCCTAAGAGCCTCCCCAATAGAGGTGGCTATCTAGGTGGTGAGATTTCTAGGTTGGAAATTCATTGGATTTCCTCATACCCAAACCTCACCAAATATAAAAAATGGATAAGAGAAAACAAGGAATGAGTTAGTAGATGATCAACAAAATAAGTAAGTAAAAAATGAAAATGAAAATGAAAGAAATTACCTTGCAATATGATCAATGGTGTGCATCCTTTGCAAAGGTTTCTATATGTTTTGTTTTTTTGGTTTTCCTCTTAATCTTACTAGCTAGGTGATTTTAAAAGTCTTAAAGGAATATTTAAAGATGATTAAGAACTACTAAAATTTTGTATTATTTAACTACTATTTTTTTGGAAATTTTTCTTTTTCTAAGATGATTAGATTACTACTTAGAACTCTTGATGACCTTGAGTCTTTTTTGTTTGCTTAGACTTGATCCTCCTTACTCTTTCTAATGCTTTTTTGACCTCCCCTAATGCCTAAAAAATGAAGGGTACTTATAGAGGAAGTGTATGTCACCAATTAGTGTTTAGAAATAAAAGAAAAGAGAAAAGAAAAGGAAATAGAAAATCAGATTTTTCATAATATAAAAAATCTAAATTTTGTCGAATTACACATGGTTTATTCTCTTACAAAATTTTGATTTTAGCCACCTATATCAAATTTAATCACTAATATTCCTTTATTCCTCTAACTCTTGGATAATAGGAAGGTTTAACCATGATTTCTAATGAACAAAGGAAGGGATAACTTGATTTGTGCTTTTTGTGGCAATTATTTCCTTAAGGAAGATAATTATTCTCATGGGATATGTAATTATTCTCTTTACCTCTTTAGCATGATTTTATTCCCTTCATGTGTCATATAATTTTATGACTTTAGGATTGATTACCCCTAGTCTCCTAGATTGTCACCCGTTATTCACTATAAGAAAAATGCCAATAGAGGCAAGGTAGATTTGCCTCTAAAAACAAAGACAGAGCCTTTAATTACTTTTTGAAGCAACTTAGTGGTTTCACTTTCCTCTAATAAAATCCATCGCAAATTAATGGTTGCCTCTAAAGTCCCTTTTTGAGGTGATATACCTTGTTACATCTAAAATGAATCTACATTTAGAGGCAACCATATATTCTTGCTCTGAAAAAATAATTTCAAGTAATATTAAAAATTGCTTCTAAAAACCACATATATTTAGAGGCAACTATATATTTTTGCTTCTATATATAATTAGAGGAAATACAAAAATTTTCTTCTAGAAACTACGTATATTTAGAGGCAATCATATGATTTTGCCATGAAGTATAATTCGAGGCAATATAAGTTGTTTCCATAAATCACACATATTTAGAGGCAATCATATAATTTTAACTCAAACTATAATTAGAGGCAATGTCTTATTTTTTTTTTGATAATGATATTTAGATGCAATTTTAAGACTTTAGATGCACCAGCAATAATCTAGCCTATTATTTCATATACTTCCAAACACGATCACCTGTAAGAAATAACCATAACAAAATTGCAAAAGTAAACCAATAAATTTCATGGAAATCAAAGATTTATCAACTCTAGTAATATTACTAACCAAAAGTGAACACATTGTTGTACAATATCAACCAAATAAAAGACCATAGGCCTTGCAACAACTTAAAAGCCCCAAACTAACGAAAACTACATAAATAACAAAAACTATAAAAGTCATACCAAGTCAACATTCATCTAAAATAGCATAACAAATTGCAGATCACACAGTGCATATCAGCGGGAAGACCAGTCAACACGAACGAGCAATATAAAACAGTAGCACCAACAATGAGTAAACCTCAACAGAGTCAACCAAAGTCAGACTACTCTTCATTTGTTTGTATTTCACCATACTCTTTATTAAAGATACACATCTTACAATATATATGTAAATACAGAATGATAATACTCAGAGAAAGGAATATAGAGCAACATGAAAGGAGAGTTGCTTAACAAAAGGTGATTGGTAGCATAAAAGGATAGAAAATATATAGCATAATTATATTTTAGACACTAAGGAAATATTAGTCAAGCCTATGCCTTATGTATACATCTATGCAAAAGCCCACAAGATCAATAAGGGCACTAGTCATGCATTGTGAGCTTAAAGTAGGAATATATATACATTTGATTAAAAATTGACGACTCTAGTTTGATATCTTTTTGTGCTGAAGTAGGAAGCCGAAAACTTCAAATTTTAACATTGACAAGTGATGGAAGAAATTCTTAGACGTGACTGGAGGACTTTTAACATAGACAAAGATGCCTTGATTAAGAAGGGGGGTGTATCTAGTAAGATTCAAAGCAATGGATTCTAGAGATAGGATCCTTGAGGGCCACTACTTCTTTCATAATAAACCAGTCATTGTGAAACCATGGGCAGAGGATATGGACCTTGAGAAAGAAGACTTGAGGACATTGTCAATTTGGGTGCAATTGAAGTTGAATCTCAAATATTGGGGTGAGAAATCACTTCATAAAATCGTTTCTCAGCTTTGAGCTCCAATTGAAAGGGATGATGCAACTAGGATTAGGGACAAAATTCAATATTCTCGAATTCTAGTTGAAGTGAAAGTTCATCAAGTCTTCCCTGAATTAATTCACTTTTGGAATGAGAAGAGAAACCTAACTGAGGTTCCAGTTACAATTGAATGGAAACACAATCAATGTCAAAATTGTAAAGGCATTGGACACATCACTGCAGACGATAGATTGAAGACAAGGAGGAAGGTTTGGGTTCCTAAGACAGTGCTGCCAGTAGACAAGGAGGTAGGAATGGAGACAAGGAAGAATGATCAGGAGCCAGCTCCACTAGTTGCAACAATAAAACCAGCAGCTCAAAAACCTATGATTGACCAGGAAGGCTTCCAGGGGGTCTTGAGACCTATTAAGGTCTGGATATCACATGTAAGACAAACTAGTATTCAGAATGTTTTTCAAGCATTGAGTGGGATGAAGAACACCAAGATATAACAGTAGCAGGTCCAGGAGAACACAGGTTAGGATGGGGAGATCCTCCTATCCAAAATGGATAAAATATTATACTGGAATGTAAGAGGTATTAAAAATAGTACAAAGAAGAAAGATGTATCTCAGTTCATTCATAAGCTTTCTCTAGGTATTGTTAGCCTCCTAGAAACATAGGTCAAGTCTCACAATCTTAGGAGGCTTTATCAAAGAGTTTCTAATGGTTGGTGTTTCACTACAAATTCTAGTTTTCATGAAGGTGGAAGAATAGTTGTGGCTTGGAAGCCTGGTAGTTTTCAGGTGAATATTCTGATGGGTACTAGCCATTTATTGCATTCCTACTTGCGGCCTAGTAGTGGCAAAGTTGGATTCTATTGCACTTTCATTTATGGATTTAATGAAAGGAGTAGAAGACTAGAATTATAGGAAGATTTAAAACGGTGGTAGTAGATGAAGCATGGATTTTATGTGGTGATTTCAACTGTGTGATGAACATAGATGAAAGATTGACATCTCAAGTTAGGAGAGGCTGAAATGAGAGATATGAAGAGTTGTATGATGATTTGTGGAATGGGTGATATTAAAAGCTATGGCAATTTTCACACATGGAACAATAAACAACACGGAAGTGCTAGGGTGTTCACAAAATTGGACAGAATGCTAGCAAATCATAAATGGCAGGATGATTTTCCATCTGCAGAAGCTTCCTTCCACTGTGAAGGGGATTTTGACCATTCTCAAGCAATTTTGATTGTGTACCCTAATGCTAAGGATCGTTTTAAACTATTCAAATATTACACAATGTGGAGGATGTCTTCACAATTTGAAAGTAGTAGTCATAAATGCTTGGAATATTGATATTCAAGGCACAAAAATGTTAAAAGTGGTGAAGAAAATTAAAGCTGTAAAACATACTTTGAAAGAGTTGAATCAGGTTGGATTCCATGACATACAGGCTGCTAAATTACAAACACATCATGCTACGATTGCAGCACAGAAAAGAATGCATGCAAATCGTAGTGACATACACATTGTTAAAGCTAAACTTACGGCAGTAAAGGAGTACCATGTTCAATATCAAGCTTATGTGGAATTCCAAAAGGCTAAACATGCCTGGATCAAAGATAGAGATGAGAATACCTCTCTCTTCCATCATAACATCAAGGCAAGAAGATTGCAAAATCAAGTGTATAGTATTTTTTATGAAGCTGGAAAATGGCAGGATACTCCTGAAGGAGTGTCAAAAGTTTTTTAGTCATACTATAAAAAGCTTTTGAGTAGAGATGACAGTACAAGGAAGCATGTTAATGTACAGTTAGGCCAGGAGGGTCCTATGATCACTGAAGAATACAGAAGAATCTTTTTTTTTTTTTTTTGCTCAATAAGAAAAAATATTATAGCACCAAGGTGACAACACACCACCACATACAACCTAAAACCTATGCACAAGAGCACAAAGCGAGAAGCTACTTACAGATTTAGAGATAAATTCCTCAACCAATTCCTATCACTCCTAGAAGCCTTTTTGGGAAAAACACTATAACATCTCTGTATAACACTATACTTAATTCTCTGTACAATTAAACTAGGAGCATCTACCTTCATATTCCAAAAAGCATCATTTCGGACCCACCAGATTGTATAAACCATAGCACTGAAAGCAGCAGCAACAATATGTTTATGAGTTCTGGAATAACTACACCTTAGCATCCAATGAATAATCCGAGGAACTGTACATCTCAGAACATCCAGACCCAACCAAGCAGCAATTTGCTTCCACACCACCATGCTGTAATTGCATTTAAAAAACAAGTGCTCTTGGGTTTCAGATTCTAACCCACATATCTGACACAAAGAATGACTACTCACCCCATATTTATAGAGTCGCTCTGTTGTTTGCAATCTGTCTCTCATCACCAACCATAGGATGAATCTGTGTTTAGGACAAACAAGTCTACTCCACACTACTTTATCCCACCCAATTCTTCTCTGATCCCCAACCAAACATGAGTACATATGCTGAATAGAATATCTACCCATATTCCCCATTTGAGTTTGCGATATAGAACTCTTCATCTGTTCTTTCACATCACACAATTTCTTCCAGTATCAACTGGAGTCTGTAGGAGGATTGTACCCCCACCACTCAGCATTTTTAATATAAATTTCATTCACCCATTTAAGCCACAAACTATCTTTTTTAGCATTTATAGCCCAAACATAACGACCCAGCGCTGCTTTATTCCACAACTGCACCTGCCTCAACCCCAGACCACCTGCATATTTGGGTAAACAAATCTGCTCCCAGGCAACCTTACCAGCACCTTGACTGAATCTAGACCCATACCACAGGTAAGCTCTGCAAATCCTCTCAATTTCTTTCATAACTTGGCTTGGAATGATGAAGATTTGAGCCCAAAACACATTAATGCTCATCAACACAGAATTTACCAGAACTAATCTGCCTTGATAAGACAAATTCCTACTCCTCCAAGTTGTGATTCTAGCTGCCATTTTCTCTATCAAACAGTGACAATCATGACTGGAGATCTTCTTATGACAAATGGGCACACCCAGATATCTAAATGGAAGAGTACCAAGCTTAAATCCTGTCATATCCAGAAGTCTCTTAATCTCATCACTCTTCATACCAGTTCTGTAAATTTCGGTCTTATTCTTGTTGACTTCCAAACCAGAAACTTCAGAGAAGTGTTGAAAGCCCTTTAGCATTGTATACACAGTTGCAAACTCCCCTTTACAACATAAAATGACATCATCTGCAAAAATTAAGTGATTTATTTTGACCCCTAAACATCTGGGATGATACTTAAACTGAGGCATGTTTCCCACTACCTTTAACACTCTTGTTAGGTAGTCCATACACAACACAAATAACAGGGGGAACGAAGGATCCCCCTGTCTAAGCCCTCTCTTCCCTTCAAAGAAACCAAATAATTCCCCATTCAACATCAAACTATACCTAGGGGAACAAACACACTCCATGATTATTTTGACAAACTTGTCTGGAAACTTCAGCGCCACAAGCAATCCGCAAGAAAATTCCAATCTACGGAATCATACGCTTTCTTCATATCCATCTTCATAATACACCCTGAACTAGTATTCTTTCTCCCATAGTTTTTGACTAAGTCTTGACAAATCAAAATGTTATGTGCAATAAACCGACCCTGAATAAATGCACCTTGATTTTCAGCCACAATTTCAGGCAGAACTAACTTCAACCTATTGCAAATTATCTTTGTAATGCATTTATAGATTACATTACAGCAGGCAATAGGCTTAAACTCAGTAACACTACTTGGACATTTGACTTTAGGAATAAGAGTCAAAATGGTAGTGTTTACCTCCTTCAACAGTTTGCCAGAATTGAAAAAATCCATAACTGCATCAGTCACTAACTCACCAACAATGTCCTATGTGTCCCTGTAGAAAAACGACCCAAACCCATCAGGTCCTGGGGCTTTATCCCCAGGAATAGACAGAATGACATTCTTTACTTCGTCTGGAGTAACAGCTTTCAAAACCAATTTCTGGTGCCTGTCATTTAACACCTCCCCTGCTTCAATAACCTCTCTCTGAATCTGGCATCTTGTAGTCCTACCAGAACCAAAAAGACTTTTATAGTACTCTAAGAAAGCAATATTTACTTCCTGAATTTTCTCAACCCATCTACCATTCATATCATGAATGCTGTAGACATTATTCTGAAGCCTCCTCGCTTTTATAGCTTGGTGAAAAACTCTACTATTCTCATCACCATTCTGAAGCCAAACAAGTTTAGCCTTCTGTTGAAGAAAAGAAGTATACAATGAATGCACCCTTCTGTACTCCGCTGCTGCCTTTAGCTCATTTTCACCCAAGGTTTTATCCTCTGGACAGAAATGCAATTGTTTCTGACACTCTTCAAGAACCTTTAACGCCATGCTATCAGTAACTTGCAAGTTACTGAATTCAGTTCTATTTAAATTCTTCAGCTCATTTTTCACACTTTTCAATTTCTGAACAACTTGGAACATAGAAGTCCCCTGCACAACACTCTGCCAGCCATTCCGAACTCTGCTAAAAAAATCTGGGGCTTGACTCCACATTCTATAGTACTTGAACGGCGCTCTCCCTCTAATAACATCATGACACCTAATCAGCATTGGAGAATGATCAAACATCCCCTCAGGCAAAAATACCACCTCAATTGACTGGAATTTCTCACCCCATATAGCGTTCCCCACCACTCTATCAATCTTACTAAAAACCCTCCCCTCCCCTTTCTGGTTGTTATTCCAGGTGTAATAACACCCAACAGAAGAGAGATCTTCAACACCACAAATAGCAACACACTGTCTAAAAGGACTCATTTCATAGTCCCTTACAGGAGCACCAATTCTCTCCTCCCTATTTAGAACACAATTAAAATCACCCATCCACATCCAAGCATCACTAATTCTTTCAGCCATGCCAGTAAGATCCCTCCATAAACTCTCTCTTTTATTGGTTGAATTAAAGGCATAAACAAGAGAACAATAAAAACCCACCCCACCACCTTTAGGAACAATCCAGCAATGAATTAACTGCATAGTAACCAACAAGATGCTAACATCAAAGCTTAAAGGATTCCATGCTAACGCAATTCTACCTCCCGGATGACAGGTTGAATTAGAAGTAAAACACCATCCAGCAAAGACATTCTGATACAGACTACCCATTTTGTTAACCTTCACTTTTGTCTCAATGAGACAAACTAATCCAAGGGACCTAATGTTCAGAAATTTCTTCACATCCTTCTGTTTTTTCAAACAGTTGAACCCCCGGACGTTCCAGCAAACCATACTATCCATTAGCACCAGGAGAGTCCCCTCCCCTATCCTGTATAACACTAATTCCATCACCCACAACTTGCCCCACCCAAGACATCCTCTCGTAACCCTATCATCTAATGCAGCAAAAGCATTAGTTACCACTGTTGGTCTACTGGGAGATATAGTTTTCCTTGCCGTGTTCCTCACCAACTGGAATTCATCCTGCTGAACCCTACCTTCTGGCCTCAAAGGACTATTCTGAACAACCACCTCCTGTTGCTTCTGAGCAGGCTTTGGCCTCCATTCCTTCCTCTTATCTAACTTCTTACACTCCTCTATACCATGTCCTAGTTGCTTGCATCCAGAACACAATGTAGGCTTCCACTCATACACCACATCAAACACAACATCTAACCCTCTCTCATTAATGAAAGAGACTTGATCAGGGAACTCTTGGTCCACCTTAACTTCAATCAATACTCTGGCATAATTTAATTTTTCCCTTTTAGCCGTAGCTTGATCAACTCTCAAAAATTTACCCATTGGTGCCACTAACTTCCTCAAGCAGTTCTCACCCCAATATTTGAAGTCAACACGCAGTTGAACCCAAGTAGGCAAAACAACAAATCTCTCCCTAGTAACATCCATATCCTGTTCCCAAGCTCGCATAATCAACGGCTTATTATCAAAGAAAATCCCGGTTCCGGCTAAAATCGAATCACGTTTCTCCATAGAACGAAACCTCACAATGAACACTCCCTTCCTCAACATTGCCACCTTATCAACCCCCTGATTCCTCCAAACACGACGAACAAAACCTTCCATAACATGAGGAGGGGGATTGGCACCAATTACATAGCAAATCAAAGATGAATTCTAAAAATCTATCTCACTTTGAATATCCTCAACATCAATCTTAATTTTCTCATCATTCAATTCATCAACAGAATTAGGCACAAATGAACTCACCTCAGGGTCATCTAATTGCAAAATCGGAATTGGATCTTGAGCTATAACCGTTCTATCCGCCCATGACAAATTACTGCTCTGCTTTTGTTTCTCCGCATGGACGAATGCATCATGATAAGCCATTCCCGAGAAGAATCGCTGCGTCCCTCCGCCTATTTTGAATCTCACGAATAACCTCCGCTTCATCAATTACCTCATTTTCAAACTCCATAGCTGCTACTCCTAACAACTCATCCATCGATCTCGTTTTCCTACTCTCCGACTCGCCACTAGGACCAGAAGGTTTTTTGGTAGGATCTACTGTCTCTCGCACTTTCGAATTTCTCGCCATGGCTACAACACTCTTGTGCCAAGAGAAAATCTAGAGAGAGAAACACCCTACACCAACATTTCCTTTTAATGGAAGGCTGTTGACAGAGGTAAATTCCACTACAATTATTCTTATCCCTAAATTATACAGAAGAATCTTGAATGCTCCTTATACCGAGGTAAAGTCTCGAAAAAAGCTTTGTTTTCTATAATCGGGTTGTAGTGCACTAGGTGCGGATGGTTTTGGCACATACTTTTACGGGGATGCTTGGCACATAATAGGTGAGGAAGTGATCGTTGTAGTAGTGGATGCTCTTTAAGGTGGCGAGGATACTAAAGGAACCGAATCCTACAATTTCGACCGTGGTTCCTAAAACCAAATGTCTACATAATGTGACCGAGTTCAGCCCAATATATAACACAATTTTACAAATGTGTTACTAAAGTTATTTGTGGAAGATTGAGACAGGTTCTCCAAGATTTGATTATAGAGAATCAGAGTGGGTTTGTCCATGGAAGATACATAGTCCATATTATTATGGTGCTTCAGGACTTGGTTAAACATCATGGGAGGAAGAAGGTTAAACCAAGTTGTTTACTGAAAGATTGAGTTGGGACTTTCTCAGAGAGATGTTATCAGCCTTATGCTTTCCTGAAGCTTTTAGAGAATTGGTGATGGTTTGTTTCTCCAGACATATGTTCTCAATTATGTTAAATGGTACATTGAGATGATTCTTTAAGTCTTTTAGGGGATTAAGGCAAGGTGACCCCCTGTCACCTTTGCGATTTGTGTTGTGCATGAAATAATTATCCAGGATCTTGACAAAACTTGGAGAGCTAGAGCAATTTCAGTATCACACTAGATGCCGAGAAATGAAGTTGGCACATTTGTGTTTTGCAGATGATCTCATACTATGCTACAAAGGAGAATTTGTGTCTGTTTATCTATTACTGAGGCCTTTCAAACTATTTTCTTACACATCTGGTTTGAAAGCTAATAAAGTAAATTTGCCTTGTATTCATGTGGCATGGATCATACAGATACACAAAGGATAGCTAATGGTTCAGGTTTTGCTCAACATAATCTATCTTTCAGATATTTAGGTGTCCCCATATATGATAAGAAAATTTCTGCTGCACAGTATGAAGTTCTTATAGAGAAAATGACAATGAGAATTAAGGTGTGGAGCTCAAGAAACATGTCGTACACAGCAAGAGTACAACTTATAAATTTCTGTTTTACTCAGCCTTCACATGTATTGGGCTCAAGTTTTCACACTCCCTAGGAAAGTGTTTCAGGAAATAAGCATAGTCTGCAGATCCTTACTTTGGAGTGGACAATACTATAGCCATAAATCTGGTGCAATAGCTTGGGAGAAATTGTGTTGTCCAAAGTCAACAGGAGGGCTTGGATTCAGAAATGTTGAACTCAGGAATACTGCATTTATTGGAAAGATGTATGGTATGTATCCAATGACTTAGATGGATAAGCTCTGTATATCTAAAGGAAGCAGAATGGTGGTCATATGTGCCTAATTCCAAAGACAAGTTGTTATTCTTGGAAGAAAGTTTGTGATGTTAAAGAAAAAGCGAAAGGGTATTCACACAAGCTGAGTTTTGTACCATGAGTAGATATTCGGTTCAAGGAGTTTATGATAAATGGAAGGGAGTACAAGCTGAGGTTGCATGGGATAATTGGTTTAGAATAGACTGGGGAGTACAAGGCAAATTGCAGAACAAAGAAAAATTTGCTCAGTATGGGATCAGTGGAAATGATCAGTGTTTAATATGTGCTAGCTTTACTGAAAGTCATGAGCACTTGTTTTTTACTTGCACATTTAGTGCTGGTTGTTTGAGACTCATCAAGAGGTGAATTAATATCTGAAACACGACAGAAGACATACATCAATTGATCAGAAATACTCAGCAGTAGAAGATCAAAATTTCAGAAGAGTGTCATACTAGGAAGTTTGAATGCTCTAGTGTATGTTATATGGCAAGGACGAAATTCTGTGTATTGGAATTACTGTGCTCCCAGCATTGATGTTAGTGTTAAACAGATCAAGAGTATTATTCGAGCTAGAATTTTAGTTGTCAAACCTAAGAAAGTAGTTAGAAAAGATCATCAATGGTTTCTTAGTTTGTAACCGATGGCTTTTGTAATTGTAGCCTGCAATTCACTAGTACAGAACCGACGATTTACGTCGGATGCGAGGCGCCCATTTGCGTTGGATATGGGTCTAACGGCACAATTCTCGACGCTGATGAGAGAGACGGTATATGCGTCGGACTAGCACACGACGCAGTTGATGAGCTATTTGCGTCGGACCCCGCCCAACATGCAACACACATGACCCCTCCTCCCTGCATCCCATAGCCATTGCGTCTCCCATCTGCGTCGCATGCAGAGCAACATGCGACGCAAATGGTGTATCATCAGCGTCGCACATTGCCCAACATGCGACGCAGATGGGAGCCCTGCAGCAGCCTAGCAAGAAGCCTAGGCCACTCATTTGCGTCGCACATATTCTTCAATCCGACACAAATTGCCTTTTTTAAAAAGAAATTTTTTTTATAAAATCAACCCACAACCTAATAGAAAATCAAAGAACAACAAAGAATTTGTAGAGAGAATGGAAAATCAAAGAAAACTAATCAACAATAAAGCAAGAATTTGTAGAAATACTTTGAATTTCAGAACATATATAATACAACAATTCATAAATACAAATCTATGAATAACTAATATAGTACAAAAATTTGTACATAACCTAACCCACCCAATTCCAGATTTTGGAGCTTCCTTCAAATCTTGATCTTCCTTCTCGTTCTTATAATTCGAACAAATGCACCAACTTCTCCCATTTCGGTTCCACTCAATTTATGAAAAAGTTTCTCCATTGGATCCACCAACATTTCCCATTTCGGTTCCACATTCTTCTCCAATTCATCCAACTCATTTTCCTACAATCATCAACAAAAAAAAAACAACAATCAATCACCAAAAACACTAAAATCAACATTCAAATTGACGACAATCAACAACAATAAACACATACCAATTTCTTCAAGAAAGCGCGGATTCTAGGACGAACATGTTCAGTCTTGAATTTTATTGGGTATAAAAAAGGGACAAAAATCATATATAATTCATAACTTGAATTCTACACCTGCCCGGTAAATCCGAATTGAATATAATCCAAATCTTCGAGCATCGCAATTCCAACTGAAACATACAATAGGAAAAAATATAAAAAATAAAAAAAAATTTACCATTCTGCAAAATTTAAATTTTGCCCAAAAAAGAAAAATCCCGAGCTCAAAAAATGGAAGATTTGAGAGCTTCACAAGTCGCAGCAACAAATTCTGAGGTTAATTAAAAGAATGGCAAACCAAAAAATCGAACGGAATTGCGATAATGAAGAGGAAAGAGAAAGTGAGGTTGTGCGATAATGGCGAGAGTAGTCGAGGTAGAAGGAGAAGGAAGAGGACCAGATAGGGCAAGATAAGGATTTATGCAGGTAATCTATGCGCGAATTTCTCCAATACTTCGCGTCGGATGAGAGAGATACGAATGAAGATGAAACAGATGTAGGTTAGAAATGGAAGAAGGTGACAGAAACGGCTGAGACAAAATGGGAGTTAGATGGGCTTTTTATATGAGAAGCTTATCTGCGTCGCACATAGTGTCCATGCGACGCACTTGACAATTTTTTTTAGGTTATCTAACCCATATCAGCCCAAATCATCTACGTCGGATGGGCCATAGTGTCCGACGCAAATACCTCTTTGCATCGCACTAAGGAAACGTGCGACGCAGATAGGGAGCATCCAAGGTCTGGATAGATGCAGCTATGTGCATCGCATCTTCTCAGCACGCGACGCAAATATCCAGATCCCAACATGTGCGACGCACATGAGCTATGTGCAACGCAAATCGTGTTCGTCATTTGCGTCGCATCCTCATAATGATGCGACGCAAATGACCTTCCGTGTAGCGTGTTTTCTTATGTCCGATGCAAATAAGCTCTTCCTGAGCTTTTGCGTCAGTTCCTCGAGTGTGCGATGCAAATAAGTCGACGTAAATTGACAATTTTGTACTAGTGATTGGTGTCTACTATCCTCAAGGTTAAAGTGAGTCCAACCTAGTTGGTTTGCCTTCTTTTAGGATGGTTTAGGTTGTAAAAGTGTTGCTTTATTAATCTACTTACTGACTTAGCAAAAAAAATATAGACATAGGGTTCCAAAATATAGAGATTGAATGATGATTATTCAAGTTAAGCTTTTAATTTATTGCTTGATTATCAACCAAGTATTCTTGCACTATTACATACCCTTTTTCTCGTGGCTCAAGCACTTCGAGATGCTTTAGACTTACGCATATAAAGATCTATCATTTAACAGATCCATATTATCTTCTAAACGATTATGAATATCCTTCGATTTTTAGCATCCAAAATCAGTATAAAGTTTTCTAACCATTATGCCGATTGATGAAATGATTGTCTTCAATTGAAGTATTCTATATGATTCATGAAGGAACGAAAATCAATAATAGTAAGGTCATTGTATGTACATTGTTTAGATCTAACAAATTTGTCTTCGTAGACTCTTTGTAATTTCTCTTGTCCATCATTACTACCCTAAATATTTTATCCAACAGTTTGAATTATTAAATCTGTTGTCATACCAATTTAATGAAAAACCATAAGTCACAAAATTTATTTATTACAAAAGAAGTTGTGCATTGCATAAGACTAAAAACTATTTAAGATTAAAATTATGAAGTAGACAACCCTTATCTGCCTCCACAACTCATTATCTCGTGAAAAGATTATATAATAAATTTGTTAATAGTAAACTAAGTGCATAATATATTCGCAAATACTCCATTCGTTTCATTTTGTTCTTCCTGTTTTGATTATGTGCGTCAGCTAATTCACTTCTTTGACCTTAAATATTTCTCATTACTTATTTATAAAAATTATAACGATTGGATATTACTAAAATACTCATTGAGACGAATCAAACATGACTACACATGATTATATATTTCTTATATATTCAGAAAAATTTAGAAGATTTTCTCTAATTATGAATAGTGCCAAGATTCTAAATGCAATGAACAAATTAAAAAGAAATCGAGGGAGTACAATTTTAATATTCTAGTTGTTGAGCCACGTGTAATGCAATGGCCCTTCATGGCATCAAAATTGCTTGCTCGGCTCCCTCTCTTACTCACCAATTATATGCAGAAGATGCCATTTTCTTCTTTAAAGGCAATCCAAAAAACTGTTGGTTTCTAAAAGACCATTTAGAGTGTTTTGGTACAAAGTTTGGTGAAATGATAAACTATGAAAAATCTCAAGTCATCTTCAGTCCTAACACTACAAGGAGATTCATAAGACTGATGACAAAGCCATTAGGAGTCAAAAGTTATCTCTCCATAGGTAATTATCTTGGCTGTCATATGGAGATTGATGGCAAGAGAACCTCACGTACCACTCAATAATGATATCACAAAAAAAATCCTAGCTAAGAGCATTAAATTCAGCATCCATAGCCATTTTTCATTTCGGGTCACGTAAGGCCGACACCGGGTTTTTAGGAAGAGGAGAGCGCAAAGTGGTAGTGGAAAGATTAAATTGACGTTTGGGCTTGAACACGCCTCTTTGACTACGGGTGACAGGGCCATGGGAAATGGGTGGAGAAGGCCGAAGAGATGAGGAGGGGGTTGGCTGGGCAGTGGGCTGGGTCAGATAGGGTGCTGGGCCTGCTGAAAGAGGAGCAGGCACACGCGGCCCAACTGGCGTGGAAGTAGGAGGAAGGGCATGGAGAGTGGTGATCTGGACTGGAACCTGTGGCCCAGCAGGCGAGGGAAGAATGGGAGATGCTTCGGATGATCTTTGGGCGGGGGAGATCCGGAGCGGGCCGATTGGGCGTGCCCAATACGAGGGGTCCAGGCGTCGTATTTGTGGGCCGAGGAGGGGAATTTTGTGTAGCCAAGTGATGAATCACGTAGGGGAAATTCCATCATCTAAGAAGTCGTATGTGGATTTTTGTGGAGTATGAATGTTAGAAAATAGAAATTGAGTTTCATCAAATATTACATGTCGGCTAATAATAAACTTGCGGGAAGAAATATCATAGCACTTATATCCCCGATGATTAGATGGATAGCCCAAGAACACACAAGGAGTAGAGCGAGCTTGAAGTTTGTGGATAGTAGTAGAAGGGAAGAAAGGATAACATAAGCATCCAAACACACGAAGGTGTGAGTAAAGAGGATCCTGATGATAAAGAATTTTAAGTGGGGATTGGTAGTCTAATAATTTGCTTGGGAGAATGTTAAGAAGATAGGTGGCCATGGCTAAGGCATGATGCCAAAACGATGGAGGAAGGAAAGCATGAGCCATGAGAGTCCGTATAATATTGTTAATGGTGCGAATTTTTCTTTCGGCTTTGCCATTTTGAGAGGAGGTATAAGGACAAGAGAGACGAAAAGAAATGCCATTAAGATCACAAAAATCACGAAACGGACCATTATCAAATTCTTTACCATTATCACATTGAATATATTTGATGGGCGTTCAAATTGATTTTGAATTAAAGCTCTAAAGGAAGTAAATGTGGAAAAGACATCAGATTTCTTGGAAATAGGAAACGTCCACAAATAATTAGAGTAATCATCCAACAACAGAAAATAATAACGATGACCAGATGAACTTAAAACAAGAGAAGTCCACAAATCACTATGAAGAATATCAAATGGTGATAAAGTACTAGAACTTGATGCAACAAATGGCAATTTGATGTGTTTCCCAAGCGGACAAGAAGTACAATTATTAGAACTACCAGAAGAAGTACACTCAATAAATTTATTTTTCTGAAGAGAAGAAATAATGGAATCCCCCGGATTACCAAGTCGTTCATGCCATAGAGAAGGAGCTAAGGCCGCAAAGGTGGATGGTGAAGCATTATTTGTGGTGGTGATAGGATATAGCTCGCCCCGACTGTTACACCTCATGAGAGGCTGCCCGTCCGATAGTCCTTCACAAAAAACCCAAACAGATCAAATTCAACAGAAACAGAGCTATCAGTGGTAAATTTCCGAACTGAAACTAAATTTTTAATCAATTGAGGGGCATGGAGGACATTCTTTAACACAAGAGGTGGGTTTGGGGAAGGCAAAGTGGTGTGAGCATAACCTCGAATTGGAATCGAATGACCATTACCAACAAGAATGCCACGTTTATTGCTCGAATTAAAATAAGAAGAGAGGTTACCTTGCCCGGAAGTCATATGAGAAGTCGCTCCAGTATCCATGTACCAATTGGCATCGGGTACATTAAGGCCAAAAGTGTACATCGCTGCCTCGATGTTCGTTGTTGTGGGCCGCCTGTAAACAAGAGCGGCTTGGTACGCTTGTGGGCGAGAGCCCAACACACACTGGGCCTCGGATGCATAGCGGGAGGTTCGGGGCAGAAGAGTGGGCCTAGCCCAATTAGTTGTAGGATAAGGGCGCGTGGGGAAACATCCATGGCCCTTGCCAAGGCCATGGAGCCCCATGACTCCCCATTGCTGCTTGTCACCCGATGGGGGTCGCTGCCGCCTGTCGCCGCCGACCGTCGGCAGTACCACCACCCCGATGACCACCCCGGCCACCCCCACCACCGCGGCCACCACCTTTGCCGCCTTTACCACCACCCGATTTTTTTGGTGATGATGGTGACGATTTTGACCACTTTTTCCCACCACCCGAGTGATGTGAGTGAGAGGAAAAATCGTAGGGGAGTCGAGAATCCGGTGAGGCAGCCACCATAGCGGAGATGGTGCCGGTGGCGGTTTGTTTAGCGAATCCGACTACTTCCAAGGTGAGCATCGAACGTGCTTGATTGAAGGAAGGAAGGAGATTTGTTTGGCGAATCAAAGTACTGACTGTACTATATGCCAATGTGAGGCCCGAAACTAACTGCAACACAAGTCTATTATTGGAAACGGGCGAACCGACGTTCTTAAGTTGATCGGATAATTCCTTAAGAAGTTGACAATATGCCGAAGCATTAGGAAAATCCTCCATAGAGAGATGAGAAAATTCCTACTCAAGGGCAAATCGCACGAGAGTTCTTGTTATCTTGGAATATGTCACGAAGGCGATTCCAAGTAGCCATGGCAATGGCATCGGGTTTAATTATTGTCTGCAAAAGATCGGTGGAAATAGTGGAATAAATCCACCGTAGAACCGTGGTGTCAAGTGTCGCCCACAATTATTTCTCATCCGTGGTGGTGGGTTCCTTCACCGAGCCCCTCCGTCGGCGGTATGATATGGTGAAGAACACGGTGAGAACGAGCATGAACCTTAAAAAGTTCAGCCCAAGTAGCGTACAGCACATTTTCCATCTCAAGAAGAATTGGGATATTATTCTTGATGTTTGAAACTGCAAGAGCAGGGTGAAAAGAAGAGGGGTTCTTTGTGTCAACCATGGCTGACGAGGAGGTGGAAAAATGGGCAGCAGGAAGGGCTGGTTCACGGCGGAAACGTGAAGAAGAAGAGGAGAGATCTAGGTTAGGCTAACTGATACCATGAAAGAATGTAATCCCTTGATTAATTCTATTGACCTTATTAGTTTATATACATTAGCAACCTATTCAAACTATGCTACAAATAAGAAAACTGACTTTATAGTTGCCTCAATACAAGGATTAACAAATCATCCTATAATATACAAGAATATTAACATATATTCTAACAATTCAGTCTTGGAAATTCATCAAACTTTCTCTTATTGGCAAGTTAACCTCATTAACTCTATTATGGTTTCTGTAGCCTCACATATCATCTCAATATATTTTCTACCCTGCAAGATTCAAAAAAATCTAACCTCCACTCTAACAACCGATGCAAATGACACTTTTCTAAAATGTCAAGAAGAGTCATTTGTGTCGATTGTTGCCTAACAACCGACACAATTGACTCTTTTTTTAGATTAGAAAAAGAGTCATCTGCGTCGGTTGTTGGTAACAACCTAAGCAAATGACTTTCTTTTATATTTGAAAACGAGTCATTTGCATCAATTGTTGCCTAATAAGCGATGCAAATGACTTTTTTTAAAATAAGAGAAATCGTCATTTTGCGTCCGTTCTGAGTCAACAACCGGCACAAATGGACTTGCATTTGCGTCAGTTGATAAGCCAACGCTAATAGTTTTAGAGTAATTTGCGTCCAAAGCTGCTGCGTGAAACTCTAAACCGGCGCAAATATAGGGGTCTGGCAACCGACACAAATAGAGGTCTAGCAACCAAAGCATTCCGTCTTTTCTCTACTAGTGACTTGATAATGAACGAAGAAAATATTAGATTCAGTTTAAGTCAAGATGATAAGGAGTGGTAAGAAAATTTATAATTAGATAGACACTGGTTTGTAGTTAGACTGTGATATGACTAGTATTGAGTTACGTTTTCCATAATAATCATACTGATCAATAGAATGATCGAATCATTAGCAATAAACTTGTCTAATAATAGAGATTACTAAAGTGATAGGAATACCTAACTATGAGATTAATGGATCATATGACTTGTGCCCATAAGGAATTATAGTACTTATTAGAATAATCTGCTGATAGGTAGGGCCTAATGCAACGAGATGGATAATATGAGAATAATGAAAATCACCACAATCATGACTTATACTCTCCAATAGAGCTTTTTCTAAACTACCTTAGCTAATACTATATATGTTTTCTCACATCATCCCCCAAAACCTCCTTATTTCCCATTTTATTTTTCAAAATCCTCTAATGAACAAAACTTGTTCCTAACCGTTATGAATTTAAAATTTCACGACTGTTCGTTTTCACATGTTTTGTTTGAGAGTTTGGATAAATCATACGTAGGGAAGTCAGTGCAAGCTTTTTAAAATGTTTGAGTCTACAAAATAATTTGGCAATTCCATCATCATAGTAAAGAACAAAAATAGTAATGCTATCTTGTTAAAAAAAAACACCTTTAAATTCTAGTAATTAAATAGGATTTTTTGTAAAAACCACCTTATAAAACATGAAATTTGTGAGAAACCGCCTTATATAATTTTTTTTTTGCAAAAATGAACCTTAAACAAAAAAATCTTGCGACAAAAAACCTTATGCCTTATTTCGATCATTGATCCAAGGTTCCGGCATTGACCATTCATGGATTTTGTTGAGTTTAAAAAAGTCGCTTGCCTTGCACAAGATATGGTGAAGGCCGAAACCTTGATCAATAATCGAAATAAGGCATAAGGTTTGTTCCCCAAAAAAAATTGTTTAAGGTTTTTTTGCAAAAATAATTATATAAGGTGGTTTCTCACAAATTTCATTTCTTATAAGGTGGTTTTTGACAAAAAAATCCAATTAAATAATAATACACTATTAAAGAATGTTCAACGTAACTGCTAGAAAATCTAGTTGTCTAAGAGAACAAAAGTCACTTCTCATAGAAATATAATATTTGTCATAATGCACGTTTGGTACATGAAAAAAAAACATATATACCTTGAAACAGACATGTTTTTACCAATACATAAACCCTACACAAGGATATTATTCTATGATGAATAAAAAAAACACATGCAAGTATGCAACGCCTTATCCCAAAAAGATAAAATTGAAAATCAGTATTTGAATGTATATAGTTCTAGGATTAGTCTAAACAATCTTTCGTCACTTAATGTCAGCTGCACCATCATTTCTTAGTCTTTGCATTCAACGCCATTCTCATCTTTAATTCGTCGTGCCGCCTACCCTAGTTTACTTGGTAAATAATAATAAAATCCGCATGTCATTATGTGAACAACTCAAAAACTTTTTTCTGAAAGCGAGTTGTCACGTAGATAGCCCGCATGCAGCAAAAATTTTATAAAAAAGGGTGATAATAGGGTTTAAGAGATACAAACAATCTAAAGCCTCTAGGTAATCGATTCCAAAACAGAAAGCTAACTCCTATATCCACCATCCTCTGATCCTCTCCACCCGTTTCTAGCTAACGAAAATGAAGTATCTTCTTGTTTTCTTCATCTTCTGCCTATTAGGCCTTCTTTCTCACGCCATTGAACTTGACTTTAGAAACAATGTGACCTTAGTCTGCCTAGGGGACCACAAAGCTCTGCTTGCAAGAATCCTCTTACAGTCACAACAGATGATTTTATTTACTGTTTGGTTTTCGTGGTAAAAAAGCTACCACAAACATTTTTAGAAACAATGTGACTCTTTTTTTTTTTTTTGGTAATTAAGAAATTTTATTGCAACATAACCATAACTTTTACAATCTAAACTGTTTCACATCATCGGCACCCATCACAACAATACAAACTTTAAACTATAAACTGTATGACCACCGACTCTCATCATCGCCTAATCTCCTAGGTAATCTAGCCTTAACTCGTTGCTTAACAACAATCTGAATCTCCTTTACGGTTTTCTCCACAGTATGCACATTGTGATTCCAAAGTACATTATTTCGTTCATGCCAAATTCTATAGACAGCAGCCTACTATACTTGCCACCAACACCTGTTTTCTGAATTTTCCACCCTTGTATCTTCTTTTCACCCACGCAATCAACTGAGGGAAATTGTTTGTAACAACATTTATGCCTAACCATCTTTTTATCATAATCAGACATTGCTTACTATAGTAGCAATCAAAGAATAAATGATGTATGTCTTCAATACCATTCTCACACAACAAGCAACTATTTCCATCACAAATTCCAATAAGTTGCTAGTCTAGCCTCCGGTCGCATGCCTGTTCTTCATTGCCAACCACCCAATAAAACTATGCTTAGGTACATTGTGGTGATTCCGGATAGCCCGACACCAAGCTTCTTTCACCCCAACATCCACCATCTTCGATAAGTAACAACAGATCTTGTACTTGATACAATTAAACCAATCATTACCACAACTTCTTACTATCACCTCCTTAACACTACATATGTATTTGACCACCCAACTAGCACCATGTGGAGCAACAAAGGTGCTCCAATTTTGGGTTTTAATATATCTGTCATGAATCCATTTCACCCATAAATTGTCAGCTTTCCTTGCTATATCCCATACTAACTTACCCACCATGGCCATGTTCCAAGGAATCAAAGCTCTAAACCCAAGCCCACCATAACTTTTGGGTTTACAAACATCTTCCCAATCGACATACCCGGGCTTGGAACTATTACAAGTTCCAGTCCATAGAAAAGCCCCGCAAATGGAATTAATTTGCTTGATCACGGCTTTAGGGAGGATGAAAATGCGAGACCAAGTAGACACTTATGCTCATAAGCACAAAGCATTAACTAGTTGCCTTCTCCCCGCAAAAGAAATATGTCGAGTGCTCCAGGATACGAATTTTGATCATCATTTTGTCCACCAACTTTTCACAATCCGCAGCCGAAATTTTCTTTGTGCTGATTGGTACACCTAGGTACCTAAAAGGCATAGTCCCCTGATTGAATCCTGAACTTTCCTGAATTCTTCTGTTTTCAGTTTCTGTCAACCCACAACTGTAAAATTCAGATTTATTTGGATTTGCCTTCAAGCCAGAAGTTGCAGTGAATAGCTTAATACCTTGCAGCATCATATACACCGGCTTGAATTCTCCTTTACAACACAACACCACATCATCTGCAAAGCATAGATGATTGATGGCTAGACTTTTACATCTAGCATGAAAAGAGAAACCCTCCTGTTTGCCAATGTACTTCATAACTCTAGAGAAATATTCCATTCCCAAAACAAATAGCAGGGGAGACATTGGGTCCCCCTGCCTTATGCCCCTCTTGGACTTAAAAAAACCAGTTGGCACACCATTCAGCATCAAAGTAAATGTAGGGCTTTTAACACAAGTCATGATCAAGTCAGAAAAACTTCTAGGGAATTTTAGTGCATCTAACATTTCATCCAGAAACTCCCAGCTAATAGTATCATATGCCTTTTGAAGATCAATCTTCATTAGGCAACATTTTTGTTTCTGTCTCTGTTTATACATTTTAACTATGTCCTGACATAGTAAAATGTTATGTAAAATTTTAACTATGTCCTGAAACAATGTGACTCTAGCATCAGCTAATGCATACCCAGCACTAAAAGGCTTGGGAATCTCCATGGGAAGGTTAGAGTTTGGCGTAGGAGCAGTTATCCCACTACACTCCCACCGAACATCTGAAGTTATTATCGTGATACGCGGTACAATCCTCGCAGGTTTTATTGACACAGACAATAGAGCCTGTTATAAAAGGTTAGAGGTTGGTGACGTCATGATCTTCCCACAAGCCATGCTTCTCTTCCAGGTTAACGTTTGTAGAACTTCAGCCACGGCATTTGTTAGCCTGAATGGGACGAACCCAGGATTTCAACTCACTACTCCCTCCTTGTTTGCTGGCAACTTACCTGCTCAGATAGCCAAACAAATCGCACTCTTAAGCCATGATGAAGTAATGAGGTTGAAGAGAGTGTTCGGTACAGCTTAATATATATATATATATACATATATATATATACATATATATATACATATATATATACATATATATATTAATTAATTTATTTCATATGGCATGAATTTTACTTTTAATTATGTTAAGTGTGATGTATTCAAACTCCAATAAATTTGAGACATTTAAAGAAATTGTATTGCTTGGAATTAATTGGAGCTTTTTCAAATGAGGTAGCTAAATTGATTTATGTATTTTGTATTAACAGTCAAACTCAAGACAGAGAATATCTCTACAAAACTACATTGTCAAATTTCCTTTCCGAGAGTTGAGATATGTGCTATATTAGATTTATTGAATTGATTAAAAGATTCGGAATAATTGAAGAAAAGAAATTAGAGTTTACTAATAAACATGTCTAACTCTCTATTTGGTTTGAATTCTTAAATTGGATTGTCATAATCTCCAATGTAGTTTCAAGACTATTGACATCTTAGATTACATATCATAATATATGATTGAAAATTGACGACTCTAGTCTAATAACATTTTGTTTTTTGTGCTCAAATAGGAAGCCTTAAACTTTAAATATAAATATAGACATAGGGTTTCTATAATATTGAGATTGAAATTGATGATTATTCAAGTGAAGCTTTTTGTTCGATTATCAACCAAGTATTCTTGCACTTATACATAACCTTTTTCTCGTGGCTCGAGCACTTTGAGTCTCGAGATGCTTTAGAATTACGCATATTAGAATCTATCATTTACTAGATCCATACCATGTCTTCAAATAAACGATTAAGAATATCCTTCTATCCTTAATTAGCGTCAGAAATCTTTATAAAGTATTCTAACCGATTGATGAAATGTTTGTCTTCAATTGAAATCAATGTCCATAAGTATTCTTTATGATTAATAAAGGAATGAAAATCAATCATAGTAAGGTCATTGTATGTACATTGTTTACCTCAAACAAATTTGTGTTCAAAGCCTCTTTGTAATTTCTCTTCTCCATCAGTACTACCCTAAATATTTTATCCTACAGTTTTAATTAATTAAAAATCGTAAGTCACAAACTTTATTTATTAAAAAGAATAGTGCATTGCATGAGATTAAAAACTATTTAAGATTAAAACTATGAAGTAGACAACCCTTATTTGCCACCACAACACACTATCGCCTGAAAAGATTATATAGTAAATTAGTTAATAGTAAACTAAGTGCATAATATATTAGTAAATACTCCATTCGTTTCATTTTGTTCTTCGTGTTTTGACTGTGTGTCTGGCAATTCACTTGTTTGGCCTTAAATATTTCTCATTTCTTAATTTTAAAAATTATAACGATTGAATATTAATAAAGTACTCATTGCTAATCAAACAAGAGCACACAAGATTATATGAGCACACACAAATCTAAGGCCGAACTGTCTTGAGAGCGAGTTGACTTGTAAAATTGGATGCGATATCTAATTGTTAGATGTTCAAGTTTTGGAATATGAGTGACTGATGAGTGTATTAGGTCTTTTTTCCATTTACTTGAAGTGGGTATATCAATATTTCTATTTCACAATTAGATATCTAATAATTAGATATTTAACTTTTCTTTTAGTGAAACTTCATATCTAAAGACATTATTTTTTCTTCATTTGTAGTCCCTTTGTTCGGTGAAATTGTACTCGTTTATTGTAAATACACACTTTAAGGCAAATTGAGGAGAGAGTGTAAAAAGTGGGTCCACATGTTTCTTTACCTATTTTTAGTGAGGAGAGAGAGTGTGGGTTTATTACTAACCTCCATTTCTAAATAAGTGCAACAGTTTAACTCTTACGCTTATCAATGCACAACTTTGACCATTAATATCTCTAATTATGTATTTGTAAAACTTATAAAAAGTTGATATTATAAAAATATTTATTAAAATAAATCTAACAACATCCTATATGATCATTTTTTTTTTTTATATATTAGTAAAAAAATGCAGTCAAAATGAGGTGTGTGAATAGTGCTAAAAAAGTGTACGTTGCACTTAAAAAGAAACGGATGAAGTATATTTTAAGGAAGATGAGCATTCTTTGTCAAAAAAAAGGGACATAGATAGCATGGAAGAGAGAGAGTGTGCGCCAAGAATGATTAAGTTATTGTATATCTTTTGCCAAATGCGGATTAAAGTAAAGTGAGTAGAACTTTTACGTAACATACTTAAACAGAAAGTGAGTTGAACTTCACATAATTAAGGGAGTAATCTGTAGGTAAGGAATATTGAATTTGGAAGGAAAATGGAGAGAAAATTGGGTCCCCACTAATGGATTTATAGAAGAAAAAAACTAATTGGTTCTGGTGTTTATGAAAAAAATGGTGATATAAGATGGTTATTTTAAAAAAAAAAAAAAACACTTTACATAAGGCGATTACATGGATTTTCCATTTTTCATTAAGTGACTAACTTCCGCCCTTATTTGAAAACGTCACAATAAGTGACTGATTTATCTTAATAACAAAAAAAAAAAGGTTCCCCTTTTTTCCAACTTTTTTCTTTTATACTATTGTTTCCCAAATTTTCTCTCTCTAAGTTTCTTAATAATTATGTCTGTTGATATATGGCTTGAATTATCTCGGCGCTAGGATTAACCAAGCACGGGGTGAAATGCCCCCGTCGGGGGAGGTAGCGTCCGCAAAACTTTTCGGTATATGTTGTTTAGTATAACGTTTCTGTTTTGAGTACGATTTAGGCCCATTTTGTGTAGGTTAATTATATGGTTACAATCCTATAATTAACCTATGCCTCTATGATTCTATAATTTATACTCTCTCTTAAACATAATAAAATCAGTTCTCCCTGCTGTGTGGACGTATCTAAAAGATTATTAGTAGTAAACCACGTTAAATTCATGTATCAATTGTTCCTTAATTGTTTGTTTCGTTAATTGCATCTGTCGAATAGTGTCATTCAAAACGGAGTATTAATAAGAACGTAACACTGACGATGAACACATGCCATTCTTTATCCAGGTCTACAATTTAGACGATAAACCTTTAAAAATTATATATATAATGATTAGATTAGTTGAAAGTTGAATGAGAACTAAAGCCTCATCAGTCGTTCATTGAATTTAATATCATTTTCATCTTTGTGGTGCCGCCTATACTAATTTACTTGCATTGGCAACCAATAATAAAGCCGAATGAGAACAAGTCTTAAGGTCTAACTGTCATGTGAGAAAGTTGTCTCAGCACTTCTATATAAAGGATGTTAATTGGCTCGCTCTAAGCAATGCAACTACCTGATTCACAAAGCAGAAGCGAACTCAAATTCACCAGCCTTACGCATCTATCTTTAGCTTACAAAATGAACAAGCCTGCAATTTTCTTCATCTTCTCCATCTTAGTCTCCTTCTCCCATGCCATAGAATTAGATTTCTGTGTTGGAGATCCTAGCCTCCCTAGAAGACCAGTAGGATACGCTTGCAAAAATCCTGCTACAATCACCACTGACGACTTTGTTTACACTGGTTTTCGTGGTGAAAGAACCACCACAAATATTTTCAGAAACAATGTAACTTTAGCATTTGCAGATGCATTCCCAGCATTGAATGGCTTGGGCATCTCCATGGCAAGGTTAGACTTCGGAGTAGGGGGAGTTATCCCACTACACTCTCATCGTACATCTGAAGTTATTATCGTTAGCCGCGGTACAATCATCGCAGGGCTTATCGACACAAGCAACACAGCATATTATAAGAGGTTAGAGGTTGGTGATGTCATGGTCTTTCCACAAGCCATGCTTCACTTTCAAGTCAATGTTGGTAATACTCCTGCTACCGCCTTTGTTAGTTTAAATGGTGCCAATCCAGGATTACAACTCACTACTCCCTCCTTGTTTGCTGGTAATTTGCCTGCTAACATAGCTGAGCAAATCACTCTTTTAAGCCATAATGAAGTAATGCGATTGAAGAGAGCGTTCGGCACAGCTTAATATCCAGGCATGCATGTTTTGTATTATTTATTTCTTATTCATCAGTTTTATTTTTAATAATTTATTTGAAAGCCTAATAAATTTGAAATATCATTGTATAAGAATGTTCCATTGAGTTACTTGAAGCTTTTCCAAGGTTATAAATTGTTATAAACATTTATATGACATTAATTCCTTACATTGCAGATTCTCCCTGAAAGGACAACTTCGTGTCAAATTTCATATATTGAATAAATAAAATAAAATTAAGCTGAAAAAAAAAGGTTTTCTATAGCACTTACCAGTGTTTGGAACATGACATAAGAAGCAAATTAAGGATATTAATATAGGCATCAGAATTGAACGATTCGTTGCAAATGCACGCATGGTAGTTGATAGTAGTACATTACATCGACACATATATATTGAAAGGTGTTCCTAAATAAGGAATGGAGCCACGTAGCACTCTTCCTTAGGTGTTTCACAACATGTAATCCACATACAATTAAAAAAAAAATAAGAAAATGTCATGTATAAGATTCGATCTTGTGACTATAAGTTTATATACTACAATTCTAACCACTAAACCAAGTTATATTTGATGTTATCATATCAAAGTAACATATTAATAAATGAGAACTATAATTACCCGGGGCATAGCCCGGGACTAAAACCTAGTTGTTATTAAAAAATTGTTTTCACGTAGCTTTTAGGCCTTCTTCTTCTGTACTGAACTTATCTAAATTAAACTAGAATAAATTAAACTGAACTGAATTGATTTGAAATGAACCGAACAGAAACTATGCCAAAAAAATGGACCTTAATCCCCTCGAAGTAAATTTTTCTTGGAAAACTCGTACATTATATATATTAGAAAAATGAAGTTCAATACCTTCACAATATATATGGATTGATCGCATGAGAATACATCTGTTTAGCGTCTTGTCTTTATATTTCTTTCAACAGTAAATTTATCCTATTTCCTATGTAAGATTTCTTAATATAATCTCAAGGCATAATATAACCAAAACTACTTGTTAGGCAGAGGCGATGATGTCCCGAGGATTATATGATAAGCCAAAAGAATGTATTGTTTTGGGGATAGCAATGCTATTTTTTAAAGGTGGAGTCAAAAGTTCAAGACTTCTTATACAAATATTTTCTTAAATTTATGAGTAGTAAAAGAGTTTTTAGAGAAATATGATGTCAACCTATGACATTGCGAATAATCATCCTTCACCTTCATTCAAATTATTAAACCTACCATCCGCCTCCTCTCCCCTTTTTTCTCTCTTCTCTCTCTTCTCTCTCTTCTTCCTCAAACCCTAGTTTTTAACCTAGAGGCTAACGCCACCGTTTTGGCCTGTGGTAAGCCTCATTTTCCCTTTTGTTACTAACTTTTATGTTATTATTTCTAATAAACTTCAGTCTCTCTCTAATGGAGAATTTTTCTACCTATATATTGTGTTATATCTACGTATATATTGGGTTATATCTCTTTCCATGTGAGAGTTTGGGGACTTTATTTTTCGTTTTTTTTTGTAATTATAGAGGTTGATTTGTTAATTGAAATTTGTATGGGGTTGCAACAGATGTCAATACTTCGAGTACAATCACTTGAATTAAATCCAGTTTTACTTCAAAATTAAACTATAAAAGATCGATAAACTCCGTTGTAGAAGGTTTGCATCTGACAGCGATGTAAAAGACGATGGTTTTCAGAAGTGTTAGATCTCCTCAACGATCGTGGTTTTGTCATATATATTAGAATTGTATTTATTTTATTTTAATATGTATTTGTTAGTTTTGACTTCTATTGTAGATGTCGTATGACTTTGAATTAATGAATTAATTTTAATTAAAAAAAACCTATAACATTGCGCCATATATACAAAAATAACTCAATTTAGCAACAGTCAAAATTTCTTTCTATTTGCAACAAATTAGAAACAAAAAATCACAGTTTCTAAAATGCTTGTTTCCATATGAGTTAAATTATTACTAAATTCAAAACAGTTTCGTTGCCATCTTGCTTCCATTCAAATATGGTTGCCATATTGGTTTTTATGTTGTGTGCATATGTTCCCAACTCAAGCAATAAATTATTGATGGTTGTTGCTGAAAGTGGCAATGAATTATAGATTTGGTTTCTAAAGTTAAGAACAAATTATTCACAATAGTTGCCAACAGTAGCAACAGCTTATCAATCTTGGTTGTTGTAAATAGCAACAAATTATTCACAATAGTTGCTAACAATGACAACAAGTTATTATTAATGGTTGCAATACAATTCTGAAAATGGCAATAGAAATACTTATTTTAGTTTCTAATAGTGGCAACAAATTATTTATTTTAGTTTCTAAATCGACCATTAAAATTTGCAACAAATACTTAGTTTGGTTGCCAAATTTAGCAACGAAATTTGAAAAGCATTGCTTTTTCTTACATTACCCACCTTTTTCCGTCAATTTTCAATTCCCAAACAAATAAGTATAATCAAAATTAAAACTTCTAGTACAATAATCACAAAAAATAATGAAAAAATTCATTGAAAGTCGATTCATAGCCTAAAACCAAAGTTTACTTAAATAACCTTAAGAAAGTTGCAAAATATGCATCCTTCAATCACCTAGGATAGAAATTTGAATCGTTGTACCTGATTTTCATGTCTAAAAACTCTATTTGCTGAAGTAAAGGTTCCCGATTTCAAAAAGAATAACCAAACATCAACTATTGTCATACCAATTTCATTAAAAACCATAAGTCACAAACTTTATTTATTAAAAAAGAAGTGCATTGTATGAGATTAAAAACTTTTTCTTATGTTGCTCCTCAGAATGCAAGTTGGGTGGTCAAGTTTATTTGCAGGGGCTAAGCAAGTGATTTTGTCCACCTGTGGAAGTGACTGGTTTGATAAAACAAGATATAGTACTGCTGATACGTATAAAAAGATTTTGAATCTTGGTGATAAGTTGGATTGGAGTAGATAGATTTGGGATGCTCATAGTCTCCCTAAACATAGTTTTGTTGGGTGGCTTGTGATGAAGCAAAGGCTGCAGACTAGAAGTAAACTTCTTTGCATTGGGAATTTGTGAAAGTCAAATGTGCTTACTTTGTGATGCGAGGTGGAGAATCACTCACACCTATTTTTTGTTTGTCATTACGATAAACAATGTTTACTTAGAATCAAAAATTGGCTTGGGATCAAACCTGTCACAAGCAATGTTTTTCATCTTATGGGTTGGATTCAGAGAAGGTATAGAGAAAGCAAATTCAGGAAGCAAGTGGTGGTTGCTAGCATTCTGGCAACTGTTTATACTGTTTGGCATGAAAGAAATAATGCTCTGTGGAATCATAATGTACATACAATAGATGTGGTTGTTAAAAATATCCAATACATTGTAAAGCATAGAATTAAGGCTAGGTTCCCTAGGCGTATGATAGATAAAGATGTTCAATGGTTGTATAGTATGTAGTCTGGTGTTGGGTGGTAGTTTGTGTCTGGTATTTTGGTGGTGTTTTCTTGTTGTTTTGTGGTGTTGTTGCTACTCTCTGTAGCTTTTGGTTGTACGATTGTTTCTGAGCTATAAAATCTTACTTACTTACCAAAAAAAAAGAGACTTTCAAATTAAAATAATGAAGTAAACACCCTTTTTTGCCACCACAACTCATTATTGCGTGAAAAGATTATATAATAATGTAGGTATGTACTAATCTAAGTGCATAATATATTAATAGATATTCCGTTCGTTTCATTTTGTTCTTTCTGTTTTGACATTGTACTTTTGTCAATTCACTTGCTTGGCCTTAAATATTTCTCATTTGTTATTTTTAAAAATTATAGCGATTGGATATTGATCGATAAATACTCATTGAAATGAATCAAACATGACCCCACATGATTATATCTTTCTTATATATTGAGAAAATTTTAGAAGATTTTCTCTTGTTGTGAATGTAATAGTGTCAAGATTGCAAATGCGATGAACAAAAAAAAATCAAGGGAGCACAATTTCAATATCCAAGTTGTTGGGCCACGGGTAATGCAACGGATCCTTTATGGCATCAAAATTGCTCGCTCGGCCCCTCTCTTAGTCACCTATTCTTTGCAAATGATGCCATTTTCTTCTTTGAAGGCATTCCAAACAAAACTGTTAGTTTCTGAAAGACCATTTAGAGGAATTTTGTACAAAGTCTGGTGAAATGATAAACTATAAAAAATCTCAAGTCATATGTCATCTTCAATCCTAACACTCCAAGGAGATTCATAAGACCGATGAAAAAGCCATTAGGAGCCAAAATTCTCTCTCCATAGGAAATTATCTAGGTTGACCTAAGGAGATTGATGGCGAGAGAACCTCACCACTCAATGATATCACAAACAAAATCCTAACTAAAATTCATTCTTGGATATTCATCAATCTCCCTCCTATTGGCAATTAAATTCTCATTAACTCTTTTATGGGTTCTCTAGCCTCACATATCATCTCTTTATATCTTCTACAAGATTGAAATTAAAAAAGATAACCTCCACTCTAACAACGGATGCAAATGACTTTTCTAAAATGTCAAAAAGTGTCATTTATGTCGGTTGTTGCCTACGATCGACGCAATTGACTTTTTTTTATCGGAAAAGAGTCATCCGCATCCATTGTTTGTAAGAACAGACGCAAATGACTTTCTTTTATATTTGAAGAAGAGTCATTTGTGTCGGTTGTTGCCAACAACCGACGCAAATGACTTTTTTTTAAATCGAGAAATCGTCAATTGCATCCATTCTTAGTCAACAAGCGGCACAAATGGACTTGCATTTGCATCGATTTATAGTTTTAGAGTAATTTGCTTCCGAAGCCGCTGGGTCGAACTCTAAATCGACGGAATTAGGGGTCTGGCAACCGACACAAATAGGGATCTGGCAACCAACGCGGATGGTCTTTTCTCTACTGGTGACTTCAAGATGAACGAAGGAAATATTAGATTCATATTAAGTCAAGATGATAAGGAGTGGTTTGAGAATTTGTAATTAGATTGAAATGAATTTGTACGTAGTTAGGTCGTGATATGACTAGTTTTCGATTCCGTTTTCCATAATAATCATACCGATCAAAAGAATAATCAAATCATTAGCAATAAACTTGTTTAATAATAGAGATTACTAAAGTGATACGAATGACTAACTATGATATTAATAGATCATATGACTTGTGCCCATAGGGAATTATAGTGCTTATTAGTATAATCTTCTTATAGGTAGGGTCTAATGTAATGATATGGATAATATGAGAATAATGAAAATCTACTCCCCAATAGATCTTTTCCTAAACTACGTACCTAAGCTACTACTATATATGTTTTCTCACACCATCTCCCAAAACCTCCTTACTTCCCATTTTATTTTTCAAAATCCTTGAATGAACAAAACTTCTTTCTAATAGTTATTAATTTGGAATTTTACAAATGTTCTCACATGTTTTGTTTGAGAGTTTGGATAAATCATACATAGGAAACATTTGTCGGTGCAAACTTTTTAAATTATTTGAGCCCAATAAATAATTTGCCAAATCGGTCATCGTAGTAAAGAACAAAAATAGTAAGGAAAAATTGACAATAGAGGTCTCAACTTTGGGTGATAATTTTTAAAAGGTTTGAACTATTGATTAACCTGTGTAGGTCCTAACTTTAGGGGGTCTTAACTTTTAGCGGGCTTTAGTGACTTGAAAGTGGCTTAATAGGTCATAACTTGTAAAACTTGTGTCACACTAGAAGGGTTAATTGAGGGAGGGAAGTAGGAACTAGGTGAGATTTAAAAAAAAAATCGTCAGTTTTAAGTCACCGATGCCCGCTAAAAGTTAAAACCCCCTAAAGTTAGGACCTACACAGGTTAATCAATAGTTCAAACCTTTTAAAAATTATCGCTCAAAGTACAGACCTCTATTGTCAATTTTTCCAAATAGTAATGCTATGTTGGTAAAAAACACTTGTAAAATTTTAGTAATTAAATAATACTACACTATTAAAGAACGTTCAATGCTAGAAAATCTAGTTGTGTAAATGGACAAAGTCACTTCTTATAAAAATAAAAATAATATCATAATGCACGTTTAGCACATGAATATATATATATATATATATATATATATATATATATATATATATATATATATATATATAGGGGCAAGATCACATGAGAATGCTCCTTACATGAGAAATGAGAATGAATCTCAACCACACGATTGGATTAGAGTTACAACACTTGTTCATTAGAGTTATATCTCCGAAAATATTTTGAGCCCAAAAAAAGAAATTTTGAATTTTTTTTTCTAATATTCTTTTTTTTGGAGTTACATCACTTTTTCAGTAGAGTTACATCACTTGTTCATTAGAGTTATAGCGTGTAAAATCCATTCTCATTTCTCATGTAAGTATGCGATTCTCATATGAACTCACTTATATATATATATATATATATATATATATATATATATATATATATATATATATATATATATATACTTCCTCCGTTTCATTTTACTTGCTACACTTCTCAATTCACGGACTCTGCAGCAATTTTTTGGAGAAGAGAGAGGTAGAGTAAGTAAAAAAAAAGAGACCCATGTGAGAGGAGAGAGATAGAGAGAGTTTATCTCCCTAAAAAAAGAAAGTGTAGCAAGTAATATGAAACTTCCCTATATGAAAAGTGTAGCAAGTAATTTGAAACAGAGGAAGTATATATATATATATATATATATACCTTGAAGCAGACATGTACCTACAAATAGATAATCCCTACACAAGGATACTATTCAATGATGAATAAAAAACACATGCAACGCCTTATCCAAAAAGGATAAATTCAAAATCAGTATATGAATATGTAGTTCTAGGATTAGTCTAAACAATCTCTGGTCTCTTAATGTCAGCTGCACCATCTTTACTTGGTCTTTGCATTCAACGCCATTCTCATCTTCAATTTGTCGTGCCGCCTACCCTAGTTTACTTGGTAAATAATAATAAATTCCGCACGTCATTATCTGAACAACTTGATAACTTTTTTGAAAGCGAGTTGTCACGTAACCAGCCTGCACGCAGCGAAAAATCTATATAAAGGGTGATAATTGGGCCGTCTTAAACATTTTAGAGGTCCTATTCTAATCTTAACAATTGAACCCTTCATATTAAAAAAAAAAATTTCATAATAAAGATGCATGTATTAAACATATTATTAAATTACAATTATATTCTTACAAATTGAATCCCCAAAAAACTGAAACCACTTTATTTAAATGGTAACCTACGTTATTTAAATGGTAAATAAAATCTAGTTAATTGCTCAATGGGTGTACATCATACACAAGGCCACTAAGCCTTGAAATTAAAATATTACATTACATCATTTACAAATTGCAGCTTAGGAGAGTTACTTGTCAATTGTGATCTTCTTCGTCACATGGCAGATGGCACACTTAGGCTAACAATATCAATCTAAAAAATTAAAGGAAAAAAATGATTAATATTATAATATAATAAACCAAATTAAATAAGTAAGTGTAAATAATTAGAATTTACTTTGTCTTTGCTTTCTTCAAACTTCGTCAAATCATCAGTACATACCCTGACTCCCTCAGTGAATTGAGAGAGAACTGAGAACACACAAATTGCCGAAGTGCCGACGCGATGAGATTGACAAACGAAGAAATAAAAGCGAAATTCTCCAAATTCCTCAAATTTCCCTGGTTTTTTCGTCTTTATTGCTCCTAACCGCCTACTATCTTCTGGTTTCACTTCCCCAAATTCCCAGAAACCAGTTGATAGAGAATAAGTGAGAGGACTTTGAAAAGTTATTAGAGATTGAGAAATTAAGAATATGGAAGATTTTCAAAAGATAATAAAATTTGGAAAATTGCGTGTGAGTTGTTGTTGCCAATGATGTGGATTGTGGACCGAGAATTTAGGGGAAGTTAGAGAGTTGATGATGCTCAATTCCCGCTACATGTTTGAGTTTGGGAGAGAACACGCTCTTTTTTTTTAAAGGCTGGGCTTTAATATTTTGGGCCTTCAAAATTTCGGGGCCCTGTGCTGATGGTTTGTTTGCACAGGCCATTGGCCGGCCCTGTTCGTTAAGTAATCGATTCAAAAACCGAAAGCTAACTCCTATATCCACCATCCTCTGATCCTCACCACCAATCTCTAGCTAATGAAAATGAACTATCTTTTTGTTTTCTTCATCTTCTCCCTCGTAGCTAGGGATGCAACTGGGGCGGGGCGGGGTGGATTTTGTTCTTCCCATCCCCATCCCCACCTATAAATATGATCCCCATCCCCATGCCCACCCCAACGGGTATGAACATAAAACCATCCCCACCCACCACCCGCGTGGGTATCCATACCCGCCTAATACCTATTTTCCCCGCCCCACCACTCTCCAAATCCCCACCTCAGACCCACCTTGAAAGGAAAGAAACATGTACAATATTTTTGAGTTTTGACATTGATAAATATAAAAGGCCTAAAAATACATAAATAATGTAAAGGCCCATTGGCTTTTTGATATTTTTGACATTTAACTCAAACTTATTTAAAGATGGGGCAGGTGGGGTGGGTATAAGCGGGGCGGGGATGGGGCGGGTATAACTTAAAATCCATCCCCGTCCCCATCCCCAAGGCAGATATGGTTTTTATCCCCATCCCCGCCCCACCACGCCCATCCCCGCCCCACCACCCACCAAATCGAGAACCATCCCCGCCCCATTTGGGCGGGGATGGGGCGGGTCTCCTGTTTGACCCGCCCCACCTGCATCCCTACTCGTAGCCCTTCTCGATCATGCCATTGAACTCGACTTTTGTGTTGGAGACTTTAGTCTATCTAGGGGACCACAAGGCTATGCTTGCAAGAATCCTGCTACAGTCACAACAGATGATTTTGTTTATACCGATTTTCATGGTGAAAAAGCTACCACAAACATTTTTAGAAACAATGTGACTCTAGCTAGCATCAGCTAATGCATACCCAGCATTAAATGGCTTGGGAATCTCCATGGGAAGGTTAGAGTTTGGCGTAGGAGGAGTTATCCCACTACACTCCCACCGCACATCTGAAATTATTATTGTGATACGCGGTACAATCATCGCAGGTTTTATTAACACAAACAATAGAGCATATTATAAAAGGTTAGAGGTTGGTGACGTTATGATCTTCCTACAAGCCATGCTTCACTTCCAGGTTAATGTTGGTAGTATCAGCTACTGCATTTGTTAGTCTGAATGGGGCGAACTCAGGATTTCAACTCACTACTCCCTCCTTGTTTGCTGACCTGCTCAGATAGCTGAACAAATCACACTCTTAAGCCATGATGAAGTAATGAGGTTGAAGAGAGTTTTCGGCACAGCTTAATATCATTGTGCTATATACATATTCTTTAATTTATTTCACATGGCATCAATTTTATTTTTAATTATGTTAATTTAAGCATGATGTATTCAAACTCTAATAAATTTGAGACATTTTAATAAACTGTATTATTCCTTTGAATTACTTGGAGCTTTTCCAAATGAAGCAGGTAAAAGGATTTCTTTTGTTTATTAATGGTCGAACTCAAGACAAAATATATCTATGAACTACATTGTCAAATTTCCCTTTATGAAGATTTGATTATAAACCAAGTATTCTGACGCGATTTCATACCTTTTTTTCTCGTGGCTCAAGCACTTTGAGATCCTTTAGAATTGCGCATGTAAAGATCTATTATTTATTAGATCCATATCTTCTTCAAAAGGATTAAGGTTATCAATTCTTCGGTCCTTAGAATCCAAAATCAACATAAAGTTTTCTAACCGCTATGCCGATTGATGAAATTATGTTAACAATGTAAATGAGTGGCTCTATTTGGGGAGACATTTTAGGTGCCTAAAATGATAAGTTGCTAAAACTTTTAGGTGCTAAAATGAATTAGGTGTGTTTGGGAAATAACTAAAATAAAATTTCAGTTCCTAAAATGATTGATATTGACAAGGTAAAAAATATAACGTTTGAAAATCAGGTACCTAAAATCAGGTACCTGAAATATTGGAAAAGAACGTTAATTGGAGAAAATATTACGGCTCACAACCAAAATTCTCTCTAATTCTCTCTTCTCTTCTCTACTGTGTTGTTGGCTTTGATCCTTCTACTGCATCTCTCCTCAAATCTCTGCATCAGGTATCATCCAATTTCATTCTTCATCTCCTTGAAATCGCCATATGATTTTTCTTGCAATTTTATTTCCCTATTTTTTTTTTGAATGATTTTGGTTTATTTTCCCTTTGTATTTCATGTATCTGATGTAGAGAGGAGAAAACATTCGATTGAATGTACAGAGAAAGTCAGTGAGGCACAAGTCTTCATATATCGATCAGGCTTTGAAATCTTTACTTCCTTTAGACTTTAGAGTAATTAGCTCTCTGCTCTAGGCATACGAATTGGATCAATGCTTAGTTATCTGCTTCTGGTCATGTTATTTGAAGGAATCCTTCATTCCATTAATTAAAAAATCATTATGTTATAATTAAATTAAGCGCAATGATGCTAAGATTGGTAAAATTAAAATTAGAGTATATCCTATAGTTGTCTCATGGGTGACGCAAGAGCAAATTCAAGTATAACTCTTGGGAAAAGGGAATGCCACAGATCAAGTGTGGCATATGATTGTATGAGTATATGACTTTGCAAGGTGTCATCTTCCTTAATCTTCATGTCCCTCTTTTGACTTCTCAACTGGTATCATGTTATTTATGTATGTGGTGCCCTTGAGTTAGCCCCTTTCCTATCATTCTATTCATAAGAATTGGCCTCTTTGTGTTATTCATGTACTTCAAGAGATATTGATTCGGGTCGAGGAGAAGTGTAGTTGTCGTTTCACAAACATTCTGTTTTAACAATATTTTGTGTCCTTGAAAAATATATTGGTGATGTTTTGCATGTCATTAAGATGTGTATGATTGTTTGAATATATAATTAAAAGGGAGAAAGAATTGACTTCCAATGTATATAAGCATTGTGAATAAAATACAATGTTTTGTGGTTTGTGATGCTTGTAACCTGGGAACCTTACAGGCAATTGTCTTTACTTTGGAAGATTTGAATTGTCATTTTTGGTTCTTAGAATTTTTTTATATAGATGACACCAACAAATGATAAAAAATAGGGGAATTTCATATGGACATATGATGACATGATAGCTTTTTGTGATATTTTGATCGCCTCATCTGATGATAAAGTACAAGGACGTGCAATTAAGTGGGTATTAGTTCATGATGAGTTTGAGAAAAGAGTTAAGCGAAAATGTCCAATAAAAAGTATGAAGAATAAGTATGATTGGATGAGGAGAGATTGGCAGCTTTGGAAATTCTTAAAAACAGGGGAAATTGGGCTTGGGTGGGACCTGTTACGGGGAAAGATCAAAGCTTCAAATCAATGGTGAGAAAAGAAAATTATGGTGAGTATCATATTACTACATCATATTAATTTTTTGAATAGATTTGTTTTGTATAAGTTAAATTTATAATACTACCTTTGCATTTTGTAGGAGAAACCTGAAGTAAAAAAGTTTATGGAATAGGGTGTATCAAGATGGATATGCGACTGGTGAACATGTTGTGTCAACAAGTATTGACTCATCGAGTGTGATTGTGGTTAATGTGGAAGATGAAAGAAGTGGTCAGGATAACAATGAGGGTGTTAATGAAAATGATCAGAGCACTCAGGATAGTATTTACCCTGAATATTATCCTGACTTAGATAATGTGGATAGTCACATGGGCCAAATATTTATAGATATTTACTAAAAGATGTCTCATCCTAAGTACCTAGTTTTTCTGTAAGTGGTGATTGGGGTACGCAAGCACCTGATTTAGGTGTTAGTGGTAGTTCCAACACTCAAATTCCAAATGCCGATTCTCGGGATACTACTACATGTAGTGAGCCCTCCAACCTAAAGGCTAAAAATGGTACAAGATGCTCTAACCAACCTCAAAAATGTGGTACAGCAAGAACTACAAAATCCATACCAATGAAACGTAAGGGAAGACAATCAAGTGGATCGGCTATGTTATCTAGTCACATTAACACTATGGTAAACACTTGTAGTCGAGCATTGGAATTAATGGAGTCGATGTCGATCATCTAGTCACATTAACACTATGGTAAACGCTTATAATGATACTAGTATTGCTACAGCAATGACTATTATTAATAACATGTGTGCTTCTCGGATGTGGCCTTATAAAAAATAGTGACTTATGGTGCTTTTTAGTTCGTTTGATCGAGGATGGTGCGAGAAGATAAATTTTCATAAAAATGGATGATGATGAATCAAGGATGACTTGGTTGGATTACATGCATACTCAAGGCATATGAATGGTTTCCTGTTAGACTCATTTAGTTGCTTTTATGTTTTAGTTTCATTTCGAGATTAATAAATTAATGTAGTCAATATGACTAGTAGTTTGTATTACAGGTTATTTTTTTTATTGACAGACACTCGTGAATGACAAAAATTGAATTATGTTATTGTGTGTTATAAAATTATATATAAGTTTGATTAAAGTTTTGCAGTCTTATTATATGGTTACTAGGTACACATGATGGACATTGAAAGGAGAAAGAAGAAAAGACAGAAGTTATTTTGGGTGCTAACGACATGTAATACATGTGCTATAGCAACATATTTTTGTAAGTATAGCTACAAAGAACCATGCATGACTTCCAAGCAAACAGGAGAAGACTGGATGAACGATGTTTTAAACGGACATTACATACGATGCATAAATGCTTTTAGGATAGAATCAAGTGTGTTAAGAAATTTGTGTGAAGAACTACATCTTACATATGGACTGGAACCGAGTAAGAAAATTACTGTTGTTGAAAAAGTCGGTATATTTATCTATACTCTTGCCTTGGGTATATCTAATAGAGAGGTAGCAGAACGATTTCAACCATCTGGTGGGACTATTAGTAGAGCATTCCATGAAGTTCTAGAAGCAATTAGTGGCCGAAGTATGGGTTATATGGGTCTTGCACGTGATATAATAAAGCCAAAGGATAGAAGCTTTCCAGATATACCAGCCCAAATTGAACATGACTCAAGATACATTGCCATATTTTAAGGTATGACTTCATAAACTCATATTGAGATTTTATAATTATACAATGTAATTAAATATTGGCATAATATTACACCCTTTATCATAATCACTTAAGCTTATTTATCCTTCATTATTTCTAAATATAATAGGATGATATTGGGTGCATTGATGGCACTCATATAGATGCATGCATTCCTGCAATTGCGTTATAGAGGAAGGAAAGGAATCCCTACTTTCAATGTCATGGCTACATGTGATTTTGATATGTGTTTCACTTTCATTTCGTTGGATGGGAATGGTCTGCTCATGACACTCGTTTTTTCTTCATGCGCTTCACACACCAAAATTAAACTCATTGTTTATCTATTACATCAAGAGATACTTCTAAAGAGATGGATTTGGTTCGTGACGGTATTGCTAGTCAAATGTGGAGTAGAAAATAATTTGTTATTATATTTTACAAGTATCGTATTTTTTTTTGTATTATGACGGTTTCTACGCATAATATGATAGTATAAATTTAGAGAAATTCGTTTCATAATTGCTTATGGAGAAGTAGCGAAATATTTGTGTTCAAGTGAGTTATGATTTCAAATATTTATACTTTTTTTTATTATATAAATATATTGAAATAAATTAGTGTTGAAATATATATAATAAAAAAATTACAAAATCTAAATAATTAATCAACTTATGCATCTAGTTCGCACAAACAGTTAAACTAATCGGCTACCTTATCGGTTTAGCACCTTATCGGTTTCAGCTATACCTTATCACTTTCAGCTACATTTCGGGTAGTATTGCCAAAAAGGCCCAATGTCCATAAGTATTCTATATAATTCAAAATGGAATGAAGATAAATTGCCCTCATAGTCTAAAATGGCAAAAATTAATTGCCCTTGTAGTATAAAAGGGCAACAAACATTTTAGAACATACTCAACAACATTAAATCAAATTAAAACTCAACCAAGACGCTATCACTACTAACACAAACAACACCATCAACTACATTAAATCAAATTAAAATTCAAGCAACTACTCAATTTAACACAAACTCTAGCTGTAAATAAAACCAATCAACACATGCTAATACGAATTCAAAAATCTAATCCAACAAAAACTAATGATCAGATCATAGTGATAAAAAAAATACAAAACATGCTGCGAAAAGAAACAGAAAATGAATTAATTCAAACTCAAAAACTTCACAGATGTAATTCAGACTACATGATAAAACTAATTTAAGCTAAACTAATCATAATGCACAAATGTAATTCAATCCTTCAAAGAATTAACAGATAAAATTGAAACGCAAAAACTAATATTTGAGATAGCCAAACACTGCAGAATTACTCGAAAATTTCTGAAAATTACTCAATCATATATACCTTAAATTGCTAAAACGAATTGCAAATAACTTAAAATTTTCTCCCGCAAACTACAATAATAGCTGAATATAGCAAAAGATTTTTTTAGAAAAAAGGAGAACATATGGAAATTGAAACAAATGTATAAGTAAAATTTGAAGCTTAATGAAGAAAATTGAAATTATCTGACTGAGATTAGAGTAAAACGAAATAACGCGTAATTCAAACATCAAGCAACATTTAATCTCTCATTTACCTCAAAGTAAGGAGGATGAGTAGAATTTCACTTCTTCACCTTAGATTTCTTCGCTTTACCTCTGGCTTCATCAGCGCCGTGATTCTCTTTTTCCGGAGCAAAAACAACCTCTTACTAGTAGCTTCGTCAGTTCAACAATCAGTTCCTCCATTGTAGCAGAAATCGAAGCTTTCTCTTTGCTACAGTTGCGCAATCGAGAATTTTAAGGAGCAGAGAGAAGAGAGAATTATCTCAAGTTGAGAAGAGAGAAAGAGGAGAGATAAAGAAATACTAAGGACTGAGGAGCGACAATGCAGGGGGGTGAATAATAGAATTTCAGATAAAAGAATTGATAAATCAGGCGTAGAGGAAAGGGAGAGAGAGATAGTAGGGTAATTTTATCACTTTTTTAAAACACCAAATAGGGCAACTTGTACAATTCTCCCTCCTTGATCTCCCCTAGTCTCACAAAGAAGGCAACACTTGATTTTTTTCCCCTCTTTGTTATTATTAAAGAGGGCAAATTATAAATTGCCTTTTTCTATTAATTTAGGAAGGCAATGTATAATTACCTTATATGATCTTTTGAAATAAGAAAAATATTATGTTGCCTTCTTTGTTTTATACTAGTTGTTCTTGCGCGCGCACCCCAAAATAGTGTAATTGCGATATCCGAATTAGGTTAGATCTAATTAGCATGTTGAAACTGAATGCTCTTAAATGTTTGATACTTACACTTGCAATATTGGTTTTATGTGGCCAAGCAATTAATTAGGGTACACACAAGTTTAAATTTTCCTAAAGTTGTTAACGGAAGAGTATAAATTGCTTCTAAAAATCAAAATTTTAAGATGGAATTTAATCCATAGTTCGATCCTTGATATCGTCATGGTAAGATCTAAATTAAGTTTGTGCATTTAGCTGAGAACAATTTCTTTAATGATAAAATATATTGTAGTGAAATTAGAGGAGCATTAAATGAAATTATATTGTATACATCATGATCAAGGCTATGCAAATAAAATTCGAACACTGAGATCTTACACTAACAAGAACTGCAAAATCCCCAAACACCAGAACCAATAAAAGGCGTGTGATATGTGCGGTCCCCCAAGTCAGTGAAGCTCATGCAAAGAAGGCGAGATCATAATGTGCTCATGATTTACGTTACATTATTGGCTGAGATTAGATTGACGTTTTGACATAAGTTTTCACAAAAATAAACTTTAGAAAACTCTTTATGGGGAGCATCCAACAATGGCGGGGAGGTGGTTTTTCCCCTTCTTTATGAGATTGGGAGGGTGATTTCTCACCATTGTTGATGCTCTAATGAGATTATGGAACTCTTTTAATACCAATAAATAAGATCGAATCCTAATTTTAACATCCCGAAGAATGGAAATATTACTTAACTATAAGCACTATAGTTGACCATCTCATATACCTCAAAACCTAATTACAACCGAGCACTCAGGAGCAGATAAGTTCTATAGTAGTAGATAACATTTCTATACTATTAGACTTTTTGGTATCTTTATTAGTTTTCAATTTCCAGTTTCCTTGAAAACTAAAAAAAATATTATGGAAATAAGTAGTTTTCACTTTTAATTTTATATTGTCAGTTCTATAATAAACATTACAGTATAAGTAGACTGATTTCAAGTTTATTACTGTAGTACAATTAATATTATGACTTCTAAAGTCTTATAAACTAAAAAGTAGCAGTGTTTATCAATCGAAAAGGTCCTAGATCCCGAGCCTTTGGTTAAATGCTAGATATTCAAGTCGGTATGTATAAACAATTCACAAAGGAGAAAATGAGCTGATATTTTTAATAAGGGCAAGATCTTACCAAGCAAACAATTCAAAGCAAATGTTGGGATGCTTCAGAGGGTAACTAACTTGATCTTTGAAGGGGTGGTTATATAATCGAACCTTTTTTAACCTAAAATTGGTACAGATTCCAATTCTTAATAAATAGAATATGAGCGATAATACATTCTTGGAATCAAGCAGACACAGGTGATTAGCAAAAAGCGAGTTAGTAGGACTATAGGAAACAACCAAGTACAGTTCCCTACAATCATTGGAATAAGACTATAAATTTACCTCAATAAGTTGCAATTCGTAGATACCAACCAAACATAATAGAGGCATTTCGAAGAAAATTCATAACGGAAACTGATTCCCAGAAAGTGCAGCTTTTCTCATAAAGTAAGGAACTAATCTAACATATACCTAAACTTAAAATTATTCCAACTAATAGAAACACCTTAATCATTAGTATTATAAAGCTCAAAACCATCCACCTATAATTAGTTGTAACATAATTAAGAATACGACATTATTTCACTAAAGACCCTAATTTATAGCCATCATTCCCAAACTCCGGCATCACATATCGTAAAGCTTCGGATTGTTGAAAAAAAAAAAATTGAAGAAGCTGCTCAATTGCAAACTTAAGAATGAAAATAAACAACCAAAAACATTTAGTAATGAGATATAATAATGCCCAATTCTCTATTCAAGGATGGCAGAAAAATGCATCTTGATATAAGTGCAGGTACATATAGCTAGCAACACCACCGTTAAAAGAGTGAAGATTGAACAACGCCGACTGCAATTTTTCCAAAACAATTTCAACTTCAAATTCACAATAATTGACTAAAAAAAATTAAAATTCAATCTCTTGGATAAATCGGAAGCTATAATGTAACTTTACCATAATGTATTCGTCCTTTTTATGCTCTAAATCTCATCGAATTTCTTCCGGAAAACCCTAATCAGTTGAAATCAGTAGTTTTTCATTAGATGAGATTTGAATCATATATATTAATCAGCATTAAAATATAAACCTGAAATAATGTGATGCAGTAACTCCTTTTCTCAACCTTTAAAGCTAAAATCTCAAATCAAATAACTTAAAGGTTGTACTTGATTAGGCCTTTGGGTTGTAAGTCAAAACTCTGGAGAAGAATTCAAGGCTAGGACTCATAGTCACTCTTAGCTACAAAGAGTCCTCTATTTCTTAACACGTTAATCCATTGTGTACATATTAAACCTTCACTTAAACCCTCAAATTAGTCCAAAATCATACACCACGTGTCTATTAACTACATTACATCATTTGTCTGATAAAACCAAACAAAAACGTGAGAAACCAACATAATAATCAAAGATAGACACCTCATCATCAACGGTTCAAGAATCAATGTTATCCGAATTTATATCTAAAGGAATATATTTTTATTCTTATTATGAATTGTTTTTTCACACCTCAAAAAAACAATGTCCACTTTTCCAATTGAAAAAATTAAAAAGAAAGGCAATAAAAATTGATTAAAAGAATATGAAATCAATATGATAAGGAGAAAAGGAAGGAGAAATTTACTGGCATCAATTTTGTCATCTGCATTAGTAAAGTATACACCTTTCTTATGCAACTTAGTTTTCTATGAGTTATGAGGCCTTTCATCTGATTTTACCCACACTTTCTCATTTACTAAAGAAAGTTGTAAACCCAACCCAAAAAAGCATTACTTCAAACACCTGAAAATTTCAAAACAAATTATAAGCAAACTCATCAAATAAACATTATACAAACTTGATAAATTTGCGTGCCTCACTTCTGAGAAAAACGTTGGATTTTGTATGTCGGCTTTGAGTTCAGGTCTGAAAGGTGTGGCGAAATAGAACACTAGGGTGTTCTTTTCTAGATTTACAGGGGAGTGCGGAAGATAAGAGAGGATCAAAAAATTCAATTAGCTTTTTCCTAAATTTATTGATTAAACATCAACAACAAGCCCAAACAAAAAACAAGGGAAAAAAGATTGAAAACGATTTCAAAAATAAAATAACAAAGAAGATAATATTTGCAATTCCAAAAGCACTCCAAAACTCCTTCTCTCCCTCATCATTTCCTCGGCGTTGATCGCCAACAGGCCCAACACCATTATTTTATTAGATGTGCAAAATTGATTAAAACTTATTACACTTATTATTATTTTATTTCAGTGGATGAAGGGAACAGGGCCTACATACTAAATACAATGCACCTCATTGATATAGGTAATAGAACCATAACAACTATATCTTTATCGCCTATCTTAAGTCTGTCTAAATGTTATACATGCTTAATGAGGTATTAATAGTTTGAAGATCATCTATGTATCTAGCCCAAAGAAGAAGTATATAAATGAGAAGAGCGACTATTCCAATTCAAATCTTACTTGGTCACGATTCAAAACAAAAGGAACATGATCAAATCTTACTGAATAAATTGCCAATATTTAAGCTAAAAGCAAAGATAAGAAAAGAAGTGCATGATAAAAGAAGCAAGAATGCCAAAAGTTGTTGCAAATATACCTTTGATGTTCGGCTCTGCACCATGTGCAAGAAGGATGAAAGTTAGCTATAGTTTCATTTCCATTTGGTGCTGGTGCACAAATTACCAGGAGTTGGTGAAAAAAAAGAATAATAGGGTCTAGCAAAGAAACCATATCATTTGGACTTTCCTCGTACCTCTGTTTTATTCAATTCTCTGAAAGAATTTCACATCTTCCCTGGAAAAAAAATGCAGCACTTCATCTCAACTCACCCTTTCCCCAAATTTAACACAAGCATTGGTTGATTTCAGCCACCACCATCACCATTAACTTATGCCCATCGCCACTATCTACTGATGGGGTAACTAATGCAGGAGCAAGTTGAAGTCCTTCCTCTTGGAAGCGTCCTTACTGTGATAATCGCACATCAAATCAGCTCTTTTAAACCTTCACTGTAAAATCACGATTAAATTAGCAAGCCAAACTATTATTTTCATAGTTGCAAGAAAAGCATGTAGGCTTAGGCAAAGTAAGATATTAACCATGGCCAATCTGTTGGATAAAATCTCTAATTAACTACAAGGAACTGCTAACCAGTTGGTCTAAATTCCTCATGCCAAACACAAATAAGTTTAGACATAAGAGTGAAGAAAGAAAAATGTATACCTTCTGAGATCTTCAATTTCAAGAAAATTGTTTGGCTCATTCAGCAACACCGTATTGGATACAACTTCTTGCATCCTGGATAAAATGGAAGTTCAAATCATCAGGAAACGTTGCTCGATTTCCTCCACACCGAAAAATAGTAAGCTTCAATCACCCAAATCTCATATGGCCTATGATATGTTTTCTCTTTTGTTGCAAACTAACTGAGGATAAGAGAGAATTGGAGCATCAGATGCAAATTAAAGGAAGAAAAGTAGGCTTACATGCGACCTTACTTCTATCACTATCTTCTTAATAGACACTACATAGTCACATAAGAAGGAATGATGTGAAGGATTAGAAAATACCAAGAATCACAAATTAGGAAGCCGTAGTGCTAGATTAGGGTGTTATGACAGAAGGATGAGAAGTATATGACTAATATGCTATAATAATCAAAGCTCCAATGTATAGATGACAAAAAATGGAGCAATTTATAATTTGAGCAAATGGCCATAAGCCATAGGGTAGTATAAATTTTTGATCTATAGTGTCAATTTTTTATAATTTACTATAATCTCTAATAGTTTATCAAACAAACATAATTAGGTGATACAAATTTTTTTTTTTAATTTCTAATAATTGACCACTAAAGGAATAATTAACTACCCTGTTTTTAAACAATTCCAAATAAAAGAATAGTGTTCTAAAGCCTGTGACAATTGTACATAAAAATCTACAAGCCCTTAATTGATTAGAGGCTAATATCCTCCTTTCCGTGCTCGACAAACATATCTCTCTAAATTATCATTAAAAAAATTAACATAATTAGAACAAAATTAATGTTGGTTACTTGTCATCACCATGAATAACTTCAACTAGACCTAGAAAATGGAATCAACGTCTCGCAATGCATGACCAAAAAGAGAATATGTCAACTAAGATCTATAACGCCCTGACCCCTAAATACTTCTAATTCTACACGGCCTCCAAATTCTTCCTTTTCTTTCTTAATATCCCCCCTCCTCCATCCTTCCCTATCTTTCTATTTCTCTAATTTAGTTTTACACATTTTAGGAAAGCCAAACTATTTCTATTTCCTCATGTTTCCCACTCCCTTCTTCATCTCACTTCTCCTAATTTTATGCTTCCCTCCTTCCCTAAGATAGTACTAGCTATTTATGCACGCTATGCGTGCGGCGACATTTGGGAAGCTCGGTAATAAAAGAATAAAAAATGAAATTATGAAAGTACATATCTAAGTTCACATCCATTTAGTGAGTAAGCAAGATTTAAATACTTACAAATAGTATTTAAAAACATTTTAATAAGTAAGTATAAGTGATGAAATTGCATATCCAAGTAATGAAGAAAACTGACTTTTTTTGAAGTTTGTGTTTGTAATTAATTTTGTAGTTTAAAAACATTTTATGGAATTTTTTTTTAGTTTGAATATGAGTTGCTCTGTAATGAGAATGTCGTGTTTTTTTTACTGTGTGCGGTATTAATTTTTGGTAAGTTATTGATTATTAATTTTTTTAGTTGATTGGACGTAAATTTAATTTGATTGAATCTTTTTTATTGGCAAGTTTATGTGATTGTCCATTATATGAGTTGATTGGGTTTAATAGAGATTTGATTGATTTTTTTTTTTGGCAAGTTTATGCGTGTAATGGTTTTTGATTTAGTGTTGGATGGTTTAGTTGGATTGTAATATTCATGTTGTGGAGGGGTGAATATGTAAATTCGAGGGAGGACACCATTCTTTCTTCGCTTTATATAATAGAGATGTAGGGTAATGTATTCAATTGAGTTGATATTTGTTTTTGGAGCAACTATCTCATTTCAATTCTAGTCATTTTCACTACATTCTTTTAATTCTCCTACTTCTACACCTCCAACCTCTTGTCTCTTTTTGCTTCCACCCTCTCATTCCTCCCTTCCTCCAATCATATCAAAAATTTAATAAATCTACCCAAAACTTCTCTGGTAATTGAACTTATATCACTCTAATGATGTTATTGGTATATCCCCTCCAACTGGAAAAACCAAACCGAAATTCTGAATACTAATTCGTATTTGTAAGATCTAATTTAATAAAATTAATTAAACAAAATTGAATCCCAAAAAGAAAAGATATGACAAACCTCAAACCATTAAGCGCTAGAAATGTCAATTCAAATGGGGGAACTTCTAGCATGCATTTACCAGCTTCTATGCCATTCCTATAGCAGCAAGGAAACTTGGCTCAAGAAAATGAAGAGAATGGGAAGAAAATAAACTCTAGAAAGCACCCAATTAAGTGAATAAACATAAACACAACAAAAGCATTGATATTAATGTCAATTCAAAAGGGGACTAAATAGACCTGCAAAAAGCTTCTCCACGGCCACATGAGGAAAAGTGTATAATAGGCACTACAACCTATGTAGGATCTGAAATCACATTAACCAAATTTTCAAGATTATAATGAGAATGATAAAACTCAAGTGTGTTGCTCTTGTAAACAAAGAATGTAGGAATTTATCTTTTGGTGACGCGGCTACAAAATATAGAGAACATGTAAGATCAACTGTAATGATTGTTGGCACAAATGGAGGCAGGCAGACAGCGCAGCAGAACACCAACCTATATATCTCAGGTTGCAGTAAAGGCCCAACTCCAATTCCTGTAACTGCAATCTAAATGGTCTTTCTTGACCATGGCTTGTGTAATGTTGCATCAATGTGTATGATAAAACTATGCTTTCCTAATGACTTAATTAAGTGACATTTCCTTACATTTTATCCTTTATAGTCAAGACCAGATAAAAAAAAATGTAATTCGTAAATCGGCTTCCATTATCTCTCCTTCTCTATTCGGTTTCCATCATAATGCAAGGATTCACATCAAGCAATAGAAATAATTCAGATGCTTAGTTACAACATATTATAACAAACCCATTTGTTCTACAATAAGAATCTAGCTCCTAAGGTAGATTGAAAAATTAAACTTCTGAGCATCGAATGTTCGCTGCATCATTTGATGTATATCTCTCTCTTTCGACTAATCCTGCAGAAACAGAGAAAAATTCAAAAAAGTATAACAAAATTACACTATCGTCTTATTGTATCTCTAGTGATTTGGGAACTGATTGGTAAGACACGAGAAGATGCACATAATTTTTACTTCTTGGGAACTGCCTGGTAAAATAAAATTTGCTTCTGTGCATAGAGCATTTGTTTATGCATTTACATCTTCTGTTTCAGTAGTTAACAGTTCATAAGATTAATTGGACTTAAAAGTGAGAATTTTGTGATGTGTAATGTAGTAATGTACACCTAAAAGTTGACTATGAATTGCTGAAGATGGAATCAAGAAAATATCTAGTGAAAGTATCAGGAACTCAATATAATATACCTTATAATTGAGCTCTTCTTCAGCCTTCTCATATTCTAAGCATCTAAAACATGAAAAATAAAGCATAAGACCAACACAAGGAGAAAACAAGCAGGAAATGGTTTTTTTTTTTTTTTTTTGGGAAAACATACTTTGCAAGAAGCTCCTTATTTTCCTGAATCATCAGTCATCACCACAACCCCCTCTCCATTCGACCATTCATCACTTACATCTTACTTGGTTACTGATACGTGACAATTTCACATGTTAGCTTCACAAAACTCCCACTTCCCCTATTTCTTCAGTTACAACAAAAGTGAAGCCAACATTCCAATCCCTAGCTTAAAAACCAAGGCTTCAAGCATAAAAAATCCCATCAATTATAGAACAATTAATCACAAAACTCAAAAAAATTAACAATCACCCAACAAATTAAAATAAGGATGGATGGAATCAAAAACAGAACTCAAAACAATTAGTAAAGGGGGTTTTCTTTGAAAATGACATTTAAATTCAAGAGCCATACGACTTATGAGGGTCGACCACAACAACAACGACTTTTTTTTCCAGATTCGAGATTAAAGCATAGAAAAGAAAATTTATTGATTAATTGTAAATGCTTGATTTTTGAATCATTTCAGTTTCTATTTAATTGTAAAGCCCTCAAGTTTCGAATACTAAGAAACTGAAAAAGGACGATAGAGAAGGAGGAGATTGAGGAAGTGAAAATTACATGAAAAACAATGCAGTATAAATTTAAGCCAAAACTTCAATTAGCATCAATAAACAGAGCAACATTAAACATTCAGAAGTATTTTATAGGATATGATCTTGACAAATTCAATGCATTATCATGCAACAATAACAAATGCAATAACCAGCATCTATGCTACTAATTCACGGTGGCAGTGACGAATCGCCGAAAGCACATGCATACAACAGGGACAATAATGAGCAATAGCATAACCAGCACCGCAACAATAATTGAAGAAGGAAAAATGGCGACAACAATTGAGAGAGATAATAACCTGGTTAAATTTGGTCTAAAGTTGAGAGGTGACCAATTTACTTTCACCAAAATATCAAAATTACAAAATCGATAACCAAATTCCTACTCAAATTAGATGAGTTGTACAAATTAATAAAATAACATTAAAATCACCATAAACTGACTTAGATTGAAAAAAATGAAACTCTAACCTTTTCGTGTTTGAATTTGGTACGCAGATTGCCGAGCTCTTTGTCGATTCTGCAACTCTCTTACTCTCGCCCGGCAATTACGAACATTGAGAGACCATTTTCACCCATTTTATAATTTTCCATTTAGAAAAAAAAGTTTTGAACAAAATAATACCAAACGCAAGAAGAAAAAAGGAAGATGAGAGATAGACCTTCGACAATTGACTAATCAAAATCAAAATCGATAAATTAAACCCCAAAGCAAGAAAAATATCACCCTAAAGCATGCTAAATAAATATAAATCCTTAAACATTATTGAAACTATTGAGATACCCACTAAGTTTTTTGGTCAACGTTACTTCAGATCTCAAGTTGCTTCACAAGATCAAACACAAAAAAAAGAAATGAAGACTCAATGGAAAGAAATAAAAACCTTACAACGTTGATCTTGCTGCATCTTGTTGTAGATGAAGAAGCCTAACACGAAAATCGCAAAAAATAATTGATTTAGAAATTGGAATTTGTCCAAATCGTGGTTTACTCTTTTAATTCGAATTAAGAGCAAAGCCTTTGAAAAAGTAAAAGAACGAAAATTTGAAGTATACCAGTTCCCGAATCTTGAAGATTTGAGGCTCGAACTTGCTACAAATGGAGTCCAAAATGTCGGATTTTCCTGACCCGTTTGACCTTGTAATTGCTTCAACAAACGGTCAAACCTGGGGATCACGGTTCTTATAGAGTTGAACCCTTCTAAGCAGATATATTTAATGTGCATTGTGAACTTGAAATTGAAATTCGGAAGGGAAAACCCTAGAAATTGGGGAAAAGTATGCTAGGTTTTTTTGTTGAAGTAACTGAAGAAGTTGTGGAGAGAAACAGGAGAGGGAATAGATGGAAGACAGAGAAAAGACGAGAAAGGAGAGAGACGCAGTAAAGAGGAGGGAGAAGAAAACATCGTGCGGCTCAGATGGAGGGAGGAGATGGAGGGCTGGAATTGCCTAAGCCTTATGAACAGTGAATTATGGGCTTTTGTGACTCAGAACACTGTTCGTATGTACATTAGCCAATCTTCGAACTTTTAAAAGGTCTAAGATAACTTGCCTTCTTTGTTACTAATTCTTGTAGTGAAAGAAATATGATATATCTAATAGGATTGCCTTAGCTAAGCTCTACTAAAAGATGAATTCTTCTAGTAACCTTGCTACCCAAGTGATATTCAATAAATATTGCAAAAATAGGGATACCCCTAAACCTTTTAAAAATGGATCCCACATTTGGCAAGATATGGGGAAGGGATCGATGGGATATATTTCATAAGCATTCGGGATGGAGTATTGGAAAGGGTACCTTTGTGTTGTTTTTGCATGATGTCTAGACCCCCTTTGGTCCCCTTAGAAAGGTTGTCCAGGGCCCTATTACTGACCAAGAAAATACTAGAAGAGTCAATAGTACCAACCCATAATGGTAGATGGATTTGGATGAGCCGACTTTAACCCTTACCCCCCCCTCCATATATCTTTATGGATCTCAAAATATAACTTGGAGTATGAACAACATGAAAAGGAGGACATCCTTGTATTTTGGCCTGCCAAAGGAAAATTTTTTATTCAAATAGGATATATAGAGAGGAATGGCAAAATCAATATAATGCCTGCATACCCAGACTAATGAGATTGATTGGACCTGTATTTGGACGACTCCATGCCACCCTAAAATCTAAAACCTCTACTATTAACATGCCTAACATTTATAATACTCCTTAGGCTCTTGTGTTGTCATTGTTATGTTGGAGAATTTGGGTTAGGAGGAACCTAAGGGTGTTCAATAAAAAGGATCTAAAAATTGACCACTTCTGCCATCAATCTATCTTCCTTGCCACTGTATTCACCTGCTGAAGACCTGTTCCAACTATTTCTCCTTAAATAACCCCTCAACTTGAAAGTTCCCCTAGCCATACATTTACTATTACAGTAGATGCTTCTTTTTCTCTTACTACTTATCATGCAAGAATGGAAGCTATCTGTAAAGATAGTTTAGGTCAATGGATTGAAGGGCTTTGTGGGAATATTATGAGCAATGATGCTAATATGTCGAGACAATATCCATTATTGAAGCCTTAAAATGGACCAGCAGGAAGGGTTGGGATGACTGCATCATTCTATCAGATTCTATAGTAGTAGTGGCCGACATCAATGCGAAGCAAAAATCAAAGAGATATACACTAACGCGACAAATGTATGCAGGGAGTTATTGTAAGAGGGAAGAGTGAAGCTAGTTCAAAAAGTTGAACGGGGAGCGGACAAGGGAAGCGGATATTTTGGCCAAGTCGGTTCGTAAAGGAAGCATGGAAGTCAATGTATTCCGCCAAATTTTCTAACCACCTTGGGAGGAATTATATATCGGCCTAAAGAATATTACCTTTGAACGTACATTTATGTTTATTTTTTAATTTAGGGGAAGATAACCCCCAAGGTACTTTGGGTAATGTGTAAGTTGGATTAAACTTAGCTTTAATATATTGCTCCCTTTAACAAAAATAACTATTTAAGACTAAAACTATGAAGTAAACAACCCTTAATTGCTACCACAACTCATTATCTCGTGAAAAGATTATAGGGAAATTCCCAATGGCAGGCTCCTATTCTTGAGAATTCCCAATGGTAGATTTAACTTCTCTTTTTTCTATTGGTAGGCCGCAGTTTTCCTAATTTACCCAAAAGTAGCATTAATGAGGCTTACACATTAATTTCATGTTTAGTTTTGATATTTCTAATAAGTTTTGCCTAACCCCTACTAACCATGGTTTATTTAGGTCTAGACTTATAACAGACGACATATTGGATCTCAAATTTTTCCAATGATATATGATGTGATGTCGTTTCTTGTCACAGATAAGGACTCTAGAGTTTCACGATGCATAAAGATGTGATTATGTGAAGCCCTTAAATCATATTCAAGGATCAACACTTAAACTACTCCCTCCGCCCTAGAATACTCTTGACACTTATCAATGCACGTAGTTTTAGATGATAAGTTGTTGTTTGGTTATCAATTGTAATTTTATTGAAAAGTAGATGTGATAGAAGTTATTAGTTATTAAAAGTAGTATTATTTTATTTTAAGGAGATAGAGTGTGGGTCATGGTTAGAGTTGGTGGGTAGTAGGAGTGATATTATTTTATTTGCAGGAAAGAGAGTGCGGGCCAATGCCTAAAAGGTAGAAGGATTAAAATAATAGTGGGTCATATCCAAAAATAGAAGTGTAAAGAGTATTCTGAGAAAGATAAAAAAATAAAGTGTAAAGAGTATTCTGGGACGGAGGGAGTATATCTAATCATCCTAGAACTATCAAACTACGTAAACCTGTCATGCTTGTGACGATATTTATTCTTGAGGTACTCATCACTCACTTATAGATGAATATATGATAAGTGCATATATTTCTCTATTTTTGATCCCTAAAGTAAGTCTTACAGTTATCTTCTATGTGTTATTTTATAATTGTATCGACTTTTATTAGTAGTGGGTTATTTATGTTCTTATTATATTTTATTGAATAAATAGCTTAATTAGTGTAATAATTTTGTTATAGGTACTTTACCATTTCACATTGAAAGAGGAAGACCACAAAAATAATCAAGAGAAGAAAAAGGAAAAAAAAAAGGGAAAAGAAGATTGAAGAGCAAAAGCTACGTGAGCTTTTGTGAAGTAAACCAAATCCCAACATTCTATCTTCTTACTTCATCAACCAGCCATACCATCAAAAAGATAGAAATAAACCTATCTTCCTCCTTCATCCACGCACACAAATAAGATGAAGTTTTATCTTCTCATCCAAATCCTTTGGAAAATTCTTATCTATTTCCCTAACCCTTTCTAGATTTACATGAGTATATATTAACCATATTCTCACGCCAGAAAGGACGACGCACAATTTAGCCAAGAAATACCGAGAGTTGAGCGAGGGTTTGATTGAGTTTGGGGTTGGGTAATTAGCAAGTGAAGACAGCCATTGGAGGGAAGCTTAGTCTCAAATCCAAGGTCAAGCAAGAGCCACGGCGAAACGCGGGGTTGAAGCCGAGTTTATTCGGGTGTCCTTGAGCACATATTAATGAATTCTTCTCTTACTCAATTACTCAAATTTCATATGTTTGTGTATTTTTGAATTACCAGATTATGTTGGTTGGATTTTTAGTATTAAATATTGATTGAGATTTTACAATCTATTTGACTTTTTATTCCATACTTAGTTATTAATTGGGTTTGCTTAATTATTCATTGTCAAATTGCAGTCATATGTTTTAGTTGTTATCTTTCATTATGTATGATTGTGTTTTATTGCTAATTATATGATTTAGCTTAGTTTAGATCGTATAAGAAGTAGCACTTAATTTATATTGAGCCTGCGATCATGGTTATAGTATAGATTAGGAAGTAAACTCAATATAATTAGTCTAAGCATTTATGTGATTAGATTAATTAGAACTAATGAAGTCTCCTAGTTTCTAATGCGGCCAAATACTAAATTATACAGGTTGCGATTATATTTGTGTAAGTTAGAGTGGTTTAGAATCAATATGGCTTAGTTCATAATTGATTACGACTAAGGGAGTACAGGGAGTCGTTGTTACTAATGTCTCTATAGTTAGTCTAATAACTGAATTGGTCAAATTCTCGAGGTTAGTCATATTTTGCTATGAATATACTAAATCTCGTATGAGTCATGGAATTGAATTGGTTAAGTTGCGTTGTCATTTGTAAATAGTAGTCGAATAGTAGTTTTAATTTTAATTAGTCTAAGTAGTTGGTGACAACCGAAACCCCCAAATCTATGTAAATAGTGGAAATAATGGTGTAGTCTAACTTATTTATGTGATTAATATTGTTTTTAGTTAAACTTTGAGTTTAGGAATTTAGTAGTCTCTCCGTGGGATCGACCTTTTCTTACCCTTTTACTAGTTAATTATAAATATTTTTGAATGTCTACGATAGGTTTTTGATTTAATACGGTAAACGACACGTATCAATCTGTAAATGAAAAAAATATGGATCTTCTCTATTTGTCAACTACCATCCGTATAGATTTATGGCTATCACTGTTCAATTTACACTGTTAATATAGTAGTAATATATACTTCCATGAATTTTCAACTACCATTCGTATAGATTTATGAAATTTTTTGTTAGTCGGTTAGGATTCTAGACCTAAATAAACCATGGTTAGTAGGGGTTAGGTAAAACTTAACATAAGTATTAAAACAAAACATGAAATTATCGTTTAAGCCTAATTAATGCTACTTTTGGGTATATTAGAAAAATTGAGGCCTGGCAATGGGAAAAAAGAAAAGTAGAATCTGCCATTGGGAATTTTCAAGAATAGGAGCCTACCATTGGGAATTTCACAAGATTATATAATGGTAAACTAAGTGCATAATATATTAGTAAATACTCCTTTCGTTTCATTTTGTTCTTCTTGTTTTGACTGTGTGCGTCAGCCATTTCACTTCTTTCACCTTAAATATCTTTCATTTCTTATTATAGATAAATCAAATAAGACCACACATAACTATATGTTTTCTTATATATTGAGAAGAATTTAGAAGATTCTCTCTAATTATGAATAATGTCAAGATCCAAATAGGATGAACAAAAAGGAACCGAGGGAGTACAATTTCAATTTTATGGTTGGTGGGGATGCAATTGTTTTAGTGTCAACAAGCAATGATTGAGTTTCCTTTCTTGTAAGATAATACTCCCTCCTTTTTTTTATTGCTACATTGTGTTATGCATAACATTTAGGCAATGTCACTTTCAAACTTTTTGGAGGGTTTAATGGGGAAAAGCGAAAAAGTAGTACTTTTTGGTGATTAAAAAGAAAAACAAATATAATAGTATTACTTTATGATGGCCAAGTATTTCGAATAAAGAAAGTTTAAACAATGTAGCAATAAAAAAAAAAACAAATGGAGTATGATACATGTACTATGGAAAATAACGACTATAAGAGTTGTCTAAAACATTTTTGAGGCCCTACACTACTTGTAAGTTGCCCAAAATTTTATAATTTAATGCAAAAAAAATTAAAATAAAGGCAATGGTTTTCTTAAAAATTAGCTATATCATGATTGAATATTAATAACCATGGGATTATTTCAAAATTTTAATATGCAGCACCTCAATAAATTCAAGACAATATATTTCTTAAATTCTGCCCAGCACGTTTCTGTTGGGGTAATAGGTAGAGATATTCAGAGGAAAGCTACTGCTCTGTTAATTCATCATGTTGTAAAGCAAAATATAGCCCATTATATAGGCATTACTATAACTAACATAAACTAAAAATAAGGAAACAAGCAAATGATGGTGGTGAACATGTCCCACTACTACTCAACCATAATTAGAAAAGTGCTAACTTATTTGACCAATACTTCTAACATCTCGTAATAACTAGGAATCACAATACCACCTACAACTAATCACTAGCCACGTTTGAAGGAGTATTTCAAACACTCCCTCTTCCTTCAAAGCTTGTTACCCCCATTTGTTGTCTGAAGTACTCATGCTTAGCACCGGGAAGTGCTTTCGTCGACTATCGGCGACTTGTTGATTTGTGCCACGTAAACTCGCCTGATCGCTCCACATGCAACCATATCACGTATGAAGTGACATCTAATATCTATGTGCTTTGTCCTGCTTGCTTTGTTATCACAAAAGATCTCCGTTGTACCGGCTTGCTCTTGCTTGAAAATCCGTAAGCAATCTCCTCAACCAAATAGCTTGACACACTCTTTGCAGTAGAAGCCACATACTCTGCCTCTGAAGAAGATAGTGCCATTGTGTCCTGTTTCTTTGAACTCTAAGTGATAGCACCAGACCCCAATAACTGAAAATACTACCTGAAGTACTTTTCCGGTCATCAAGACAAAGATGCCCGCCATCACGTCCGTGTAACCAACCAGTCTAAAATTTGATACTCTTGAGTACCAAATTCCATTATCAGCAGTACCAGCAACATATTTCATGATCCTTTTTGCTGCCGCAAGATGCTGCAAAGTTGGTTTATGCATAAACATGCCCCAAGATGCTGCAAAGTTGGTTTATGCATAAACCTGGAAATAACACTAACTGGCAATGCTATATCTGGTCTTGTATGCGACAAGTAATTTAATCCACCAACCGTACTTCTGAAATAGGTTGCACTTGCCAAATCAGTACCATCATTTGCAATCAAAGACTCATTTGCATTCATAGGAGTAGGAGCTACATTGCAATCCATCATATTGAATTTTTTCAACAATCAACACATACTTTCTTTGAGAAATGGAAATACCATCAGCACATTGATTTACTTCAATCCCAAGAAAATAATGCAACAAACGCAAGACGGACATTTCAAATTTATTCATCATAGAGGACTTTAAATCAGCAACAATCGACTCACATGAAACGATTTATATCATGTCATCAACATAAAGACAAAGTAACAAGAAGTCAGTTTTACCTTGCTTCTTGACATAAAGCGTAGGCTCATTTTTGCTTCTTTCAAACCCATTTTCCAGAAAATATGAGTCAATTTTGCTGTACCATGCTCGCGGCGCCTGCTTTAAACCATATAACGCCTTCTTTAAACGGTAAACTTTGTTCTCTTCTTCACGCACAATGAACCCTTCAGGTTGAGTGACATAGAATTCCTCTTCTAACTCGCCATTGATGAACGCAGACTTCACATCGAATTGATACACCGGCCAATGTAGTTGTGCAGCAAGAGCCAAAAAAAGTTCTCACTGTCTCAAAGTGAGCTACAGGGGCAAATGTTTCTTCAAAGTCACACCATGTCGTTGAGCATACCCTTTCACCACTAAGCGAGCTTTGTGCTTGTCCATGTTGCCATCAGCATGGTATTTTGTTCAAAATACCCATTTGACCCCAATTGCATTCTTTCCTTTTGGAAGTTCAACTAACTCCCAAGTTTTGCTCTTCTCAATGCAATTAATCTCTTCTGTCATTGCATTTTGCCACACTTGCTCGCTACAACATATGCATATGAAATAGAATCTGAAACATAAAGAGCAAAACTACATGAATCATATATTTCCCTCAAGGATTTCAATTTCCTTGAAGGTGTTTCGAGTCTGTGCTTGTTAAGGTTGCACTTGTTGAAGCTGACACACTTGCTAGAGAAGTCAGGCTTGTTGGAGATGCACTGAAAGTGCTGTCGATGATGAATTGGGGCTCCCACCAACAGTGGGACTTGCTGAATCAGAAGGTACAGGATAACCAGTTGCTGGACCACCTTTTTATTATTGAATAGTTTATGTTTATATTATGCTCGGCTGTGATTTCAACTGAACTTGCAACGATAACAATGTGTTTCACGTTAATATACATTTACTTTTGATTTATGGTGCTAGTGTAGTTGGATAACTTCTCCTATGACAAAGGTTAACCTTGCCATCGAGATGACCAAGCCTTTCAATGTTCCGAATGCTTTTGCAAATGCTAAAGCTACATTGCTTATATCTGTTGTGGTTTTTTCACGTAAAAAACAGTGTAAACAAAATCATCGGTTGTTATTGTAGTAGGATATTTCTAAGGGTATCCATGTGATCCTCTCTAGAAGGCTAGGATATCTAAACAATAAATCTAATTTCACAAATTCTTATATGTGGCCTGCCACATATATAATCTTCCATGTGGCCGGCCCATATATGAAGCCCAGGTATCATTCATGAGTAAAAAAAATTAAGAGACAAAGGCCCAGTTAATTTAGGATGTCATTCTTCAGTCCTCACGCGGTCCAATTACAACCATTTCTTTCATTTTCTCTTTCTCCCCTCTTTCTCTCTCCTCTGTCAACAATCAATCATTCCTCTATATTTCTCTCTCCTCTTTCAACAATCAACCATTATTTTTTCTCTCTCTTTCCTCTCTCTTTCTCTCTCCTCTGTCAGTTAAACAACAAATGCTTTTGGATTTCTTCAATTTTCATCCCCCAATTTGGGTAATTGATATGAAAATCTTCAAGGTCTTTAATCTGAATTTTAGAACTCAAGCAACCATTGACAACTCAAAAACAGAATGCTTTGTCTAGAGTAGATGATGACCAAGTCAGGGGAGAGAGAAAGAGAATTGTGGAAGTTGAAGCAATGGCCTACAATTGTTACTGCTTAATCGTGGGAGAAAGAGAATTGTGGGAGATGTAGGCCATTAACAAGTCTTATAATTTAGCTCTCTTTTCTTCTCTTTTTTCTTTATCCTTTTCAAAAATCTGATTTAATGTCATTTAATCTATGAGTAACCTTATTTAATCTTATGAGTAACCCAATTAATTCATACTAGTAACCTCATTTATTTATACAAGTAACTTCAATAAATCATACGAGTAACCTCATTTAATCATACGAGTAACCCCTAAGGTTCACAAAAGTAACCGCATTTATTCAAACGAGTAACCTCATTCATTCATACGAGTAAACTGATTAGTAACCTTATTTATCCAAATGAGTAACCACATTCATTCATAAGAGTAACCCCATTTATTGATACAAGTAACCTCATTCGTTGATAAGAGTAACCTCATTTAATCAACTTTAATCTTATGAGTAACCCCCCATTTATTCATACGAGTGATCCTATTATTTCATACGAGTAACCTCATTCGTTCATAAAAGCAACCACACTTAACTATTTAATCATGCAAGTAACCCCAATTGTTCACTAAACTAACCCCATTTTTTCATATAAGTAACATCACTAAATAATAAGACGACCCTATTTAATCATACTAGTAACCTCAATTGTTCACAAAAGTAACCTCATTTTTTCATACGAGTAACCTCATTAGTTCACAATATTAACCTTATTTAATCATAATGACCCTATTTGATCAAGTAATCCTAATCGTTCACAAAAGTAACCTATTTTCTTCATACGAGTAACCTCATTCGTTCATAAAAGTAAACTGATTAGTATTCCCTTTTGTAATAAAAGTAACCACATTTGTTTATAAGAGTAACACCCTTTTATTGCTAAGAGTAACCATATATTCATACAAGTAACTCCATTCGTTCATAAGAGTAACTCCATTTGTTTATAAGGGTTTGTGCACAAGGGTCAACTTCAAAAGGTCATATCTCACAGCACACTTAATATTTTGGAAGATTTAAGTTGGAGATGAAAAGTTGGCTCGATATCTTTCCAACGCCTGGTCAAAAGCTCGATTCCGATAAGAAACGAGTGAGATATGACCATTTAAAAATGAGCTGACGGGCCGACAGGGGTGTCGCGCGCGGCCACATCTATAATTTCGCATGTGGCCGGTTATATGCAAGACGCGCTAATCTAATTTTATGGCTTGACAGATACAGGCTAAGCGGGAGAACATGAAGAAAGCGGCAAGCCTATTTCTAGTTCTTTTTTTTTTGACAGCATGTTTCTAGTTCTTGAGTGTCATCGAAGTAACAAGTATCCTTACTTGGAAAATACTTTAATTAATTGATAATGACTACGAAGATATCTTTTTGGAGATATAACACTGATGAACACATGCCATAGTTTATCTGTAAGTGATAAACTCTAACTGAATAAATTAATGATACATCAATTATTGCATTAGTCGAAAAATGGAAACATCTTCGGTTTTCTCAAAGTCAACTGCAGCATCTTTTCAGTCAATCTTTGCATACATCATTGCTCTTTTCATCTTTGAGGTGCCGCCTACACTGGTTTACTTGGCAACCAATAATAAAGCCGCATGCGAACAAGTCAAAGCCCTAACTGTCTTGAGAGCGAGTTGTCTCGTGGAATTCTGTGTAATGGTCCGTTTCTATTCACTTTTATTTTCAGTTCTCATTAGAAAAAATAAGTTCAGTAAAGTTGAGATAAGTTCATATAAGTTTAAATAAGGTTTATAAGAAATCACAATTCAAACTTCATGTGTTTATTCTCCTCTCCTATCCCAATTATGGAGATCAATGAAGCTCAAGTTTATGCCATACACAAGGCTATTCTCTTATCTTCACAGCACGACTGGCTAATAAGTGGTGTTAGAATATATGTTGGTTTGTAAACCCAATACTATATATTGGTTTGTAAGGGTAGGATAGTAATTAAATACAATAATTACAAACATAATATATATACATATATTCTAACAAGTGGTAATATCATTATCGAGTCTGACTCTATGAAAGCAGTAAAATGGGGTAATGCAATAAACTTCTCTCCCTAAAGAAAAATCTAAAAACTAAACCTCTGCCTTCTCTCTAAAGACAAACCCCCCTAACCCTGGGAACTCGCCGGAGTTCCGGCGCCGCGTAGGTATCCGGCGGGTTCCTTTGTGTTCTTTCGTTTTAATTCGTTGTTCTTTCGTTTCTCTTAGCTTTTAGTTTCTCCGGCGAGTCTTCTCCTCCAGTGTGTCGCCCCCTCTCCTGTTGAGTCTGGTTGATTCCCCTCCCCATCCCCTGCTACGTCGTCGCTGGTCTCGTGTTTCTCCGGCGAATCTTCTTCTCCGATGTCAGGTAGTTTCCTTGTTTTTAGTTTCTCTTATTTTTCGTTTGTTGGATTCCCTGGTGGTTTTCGTCTGTCCCCGTCCCTTGTGGTTTCCGTCCCCAGTAGGTTAGTTGGTCTAGGTTGTGGTCTTCCCCTCCCCCTCCCCGATTTTATTGTGGGCTTCCCCTCCCCTCTCCCCGGTAGTAACGTGGGTCTCGTTTTTGGGCTTCCCTCCCCCTGGTCTTGTGTTTGGGCTTCCCCTCCCCCTTCCCCCGATTTAATTTTGAGCTTCCCCTACCCCCTCCCTCCGTCGTTAAGTTGGTGTCCAATTTGAAAGTGCATATTCTGTTCCCAAGTGCGTTCTGTTGTTTTTCCTTAATTGTGGTAGTATGAGTTTGTTGTTCTTTTCCTCAATCTACTTGTTTCTTTTGTTAAGTGCTGGAGGTAGTCTTCGGCTTCAAGCTTTTGGATTTGGGTATGGTAGTTGGTTAGGGTTTGTGTGGCAAGCGATTTCATGGATGGGGTTCGTTTTATCCGATTTTGAAAATCGGATAGTTCTTCGAGATTTAACAATGGTTAGATTTCAATACCTTTGTAATGATTTTATTAATCATTGCCTTCTCAAAATCATGTCTGAAGGCGGCTCTCCAATTTGTCAATTGGATTTATAGCACGTCAACTCATTTGAACTTCTCATCAAAGGAGAAGCCTGAAATACCCTTCCAACAGGGTAATGGGTCACAAAGGAATATGACTCTTCAAGGAAGCCCGATTGAAGAATCTCATGTGACAGAAGGTCACGGGGATTGGTCCGGTTGCGAGATCATAATCTCGTTGTTACTTTGTTGCTCCGCCTCTGAAATCAGCCTTCTCCTTCCTTTCCCTTCGTTAGGGTCCTTGCGATCGTCATCCATCAGCAGAAGAGTTCCACCACTGTTATTTATCAACTCAGACCTCCAGATCGAGCACTTCTATCCTACTTTAAGTTTAAGTTATTTATGCTTTTGTAATTGTTATGTAAGATCAAGTACTATCGCTCAGTTTAATTTGGTTTGTGTTTGTTTGGTTGTATTAACAATAGGTTGTACTTCCATTTTTTTAATTAATGCAAATTAACTCGTTGTCAAAAAAAAAAAAAAGGTGTAATGCAACGAGTGGTGGGTCTTGGAAAGTGACGTTTGAGTTGAATTCAATTAGATGCACCAAACACTCATGGAATAATTTGAAAATTGTTTACAGATCAAGGGAATCTAATGGTATAACAGATTTTTCGGCAAAGAAATGAGTAGAGCAATGCAAATAGCGGAATTTTAGGAAACAATTTCCTTACATCTATCATAGGATCGCAAACATAATCAAACACATGAATTTTTCAATAGGGATTAAATATCAAACCTTTGTAGCGCGATTTCCCTATTGTATGCAAGCTTTGAAGATCAGAGAGCCCCAAGTGTTTCTCCTCTAATCAGTCCACGAGCACCAGTTGAACACCAACGTCTGCTAGAACGGAAGAGAAAAGATCCCTTGCTTTTAGGTGTATAAGCGCCGGTTAGAGGGAATAGTTTAGGGTTTCATTTCTCTCTCTTGTGAAAAGAAACTGATTAATGAATTGATCACCTAAACCCTAATATTATATCCTATATATAATAAAATAGTCATAGGCTAGTTAGGAGAACTAATTCTCCTCCAATTCCCCTTAGGACCGACCCAACCCTAATCCTAAATGGATTTGGATTGATTTGTCCAACTTGTGCTACAATGTTTGACCTCATATCATTAATCTAATTTAGTTATAGGCCTAATCAACGTTGTCCTATTAATCATATTTATTCTCTAGCACGAAAGTACGATTACTACAATAATTAACTTTATTATCTTCATAATATTATTCCTATTTATATTTAGTAATTGACGGGATGCATGTCTAAGGACATATTCCTTCAATCTCCCACTTATCCGAAGAAAACAGCGCAATGTTAAATTCCTTAAGTCACTTAATGCCAAGTTTGATAATACTATGTTATTCTCAAATTTTGTTCCTTGATCACTGAGTTCGAACTACTCAAATAAGGATTAACTCTTTGATCCTACTCCGCATGGCCATGCAATTTTCCAGTTCTCACTCATCAAGAGGCCCAAACACCATTCCTATTTAAGAGGAGGACTTATCCACTCTTGTATGACCATAATTCCCACTCAATTCTTAGCCCACCTGATCACTGCCTTTATAATCTCCTTTTATGGCGCGGCGTTTAACAACGTCAATGTTAGACTAATTTGTGGTTATTAAGACATACTCATTTCTAAGGAATTCACTAAATATAGTAGTTCGATTCTAACTTTAGAATCTAATTAGGTCAAGTCTCAATGTATCAAGTATACATTCATATAATCCATTAGACATCTCTATGTCTCCGTAGCCTATGGAACTGCGCTATCAATTAATTATGTATATACTAGTCTTTTAAATAAATCACTTATGTCCAATTTAGTGATTAGACTTTAAGGACTTTAAATAAATTGTGATTTCAGTTCACTTTATAGGGTTCCATTATCAAAATGTTTTCGATAATCCTATTTGAGAACACAAAATATTTGGACATTTTATTTAATACTAAACCAAACAATTAAATAAGAAACGAATTTATATTGATAAACATTCAAAAGCATAATAAATGTCTTTACAATTGTAAACATGAAGTACATAACCTAAAGCCATTTTCCCATATGCTTAAGCCCCATAGACTTAGTATGACACTCATGCTTAGGTTGAGCAAGCGATTTAGTCATAGGATCTGCTATATTATCCTCAGTATGAACTTTGCTTACTTTCACATGCTCTCTTCCAACGATCTCTCGAATAAGATGGAATTTCCTGAGCACATGTTTAGACCTTTGATGTGATCTGGGTTCCTTAGACCGAGAAATGGCACCATTGTTGTCACAATACAACTCAATGTCATTCTCAATGATAGGAACTACACCAAGCTCACCAATGAACTTTTTGATCCAAACGGCTTCCTTTCTTTGCATTAGGCTGCTGCAATGTACTCGGCCTACTTGTTGTAGAATCCGCGATGATACTCTGCTTAGAGCTCTTCCAGCTCACAGCTCCTCCATTGAGACAAAATATGAAACTAGATTGGGATCGAAAATCATCTTTGTCACTCTGGAAGCTTGCATCGGTGTATCCGGTAACAACCAACTCATCATTTCCACCATAAACTAAAAAATTATCCTTTGTCCTTCGCAAGTACTTAAGGATTTTTTTCGCTGCAATCTAGTGCACATCTCCTGGATTTGACTGGTATCTGCTGTATATAGTCAAAACATCCGGTCGAGTGCATATCATCGCATACATAATGGATCCTACTGCAGAAGCATAGGGAACATTACTCATACGCTTGACCTCAACAGGACTCGAAGGTCACTGAATCTTGCCAAGTGTTATGCCATGTTGCATAGGAATGAAACCTCTTTTATAGTTTTTCAGCTTGAACCTTGCAAGAACCTTATCAATATAAGTCTCTTGACTAAGTCCAGTCAGCCTTTTAGATCTATCTCTATAGATCTTTATTCCCAATATGTACTCTGCCTCTCATAGGTCTTTCATAGAGAAACAATTTTTAAGTCATTTCTTGACCGACTCAAGCATGGTTTTATCATTTCCTATGAGAAGTATGTCTAACACATACAAGACCAGAAAAGTAATACTACTCCCACTCAACTTCTTGTATACACAAGATTCCTCTCCACATTTCTAAGAAAGCTAAATTTCTTGACTGCCTCATCAAATCTGAGGTTCAACTCCTTGATGCTTGCTTTAGTCCATAAATGGACTTCTTAAGCTTGCATACCCTTCATGGATTTTCTAGATCTTCAAAACCTTGAGGTTATGTCATGTACACATCCTCTTTCAAGAACTCATTCAAGAAAGCTGTTTTGACATCCATCTGCCATATTTCATAGTCATGAAAGGCAGCAATCGCAAGGATTATCCTAATGGAATTCAGCATGGCTACTGGTGAGAAGGTTTTCATCATAGTCAATACCATGAATTTGTTTGAAACCCTTTGCCACCAACCTTGCTTTGAAAACAATAATGTTTCCATCCTTGTCTGTTTTCAACTTGAAAATCTATTTGCATCAAATGGGTTTTACCCCATTAGGCAAATCAACCAAGTCCCATACTTAATTTTCAGACATGGAATCCATTTCAGATTTCATGGCCTCAAGCCATCTTTCGGAGTCTTGACTATCCAAAGCTTCTTTGTAGCTAGTAGGTTCTTCCGTTTCTAAAATTGTTATTTCCGAACTTTCAGTCAAAAGGAAATCAATATATCTCTTTGATGAAATGATGGTCCTACTAGACCTACGTTGGGGAACAACAGAAGAAGTTTGTACCTCATCACTAGGTTGAGTGACTTCGCATGGAGTATCTCCAAGTGGGACGGTAAGAGGTACGTGAATTGAATGCACTGCCTCCTGAGCAATTTCATGCCGGGTCGCCTCTGATGAAGTGTTAACCTCATCCATTTATTGCTCATCTCGAATTTCTTCGAGATATACATTTCTCCCACTTGTTTTCTAAAAATAAACTCCTTTTCTAGAAAGACACCATTACGAGCAACAAACACTTTGTTTTCGCTTTGGTTGTAGAAGTAGTATCCCTTAATCTCTTTTAGGTAACCCACAAAGAGACATTTATCGGATTTGGGTGAATGCTTATCAGAAAGTAAATATTTTACATAAGCTTCACAACCCCATATCCTTAGAAAAGACAATTTTGGAACGTTTCCAGTCCACATTTCATATGGTGTCTTTTCAACTGCTTTGGATGGTGCTCTGTTAAGTGTGAATGCCGTTGTTTCAAGCGCAAATCCCCAGAATGAAATAGGAAGATCAGCAAGACTCATCATGGATCGAACCATATCAAGTAGAGTTTGATTCCTTCTTTCAGAAATGCCATTTAATTGTGGTGTTCCTGGTGGAGTCCATTGTGAAAGTATTCCACAATCCATCAAATGATCACCAAATTCTTGAGATAAATATTCACCACCACAATCAGATCGCAATGCCTTAATTTTCTTCCCAAGTTGATTTTGTACTTCATTATGGAATTCCTTAAATTTTTTAAATGATTCCGACTTATGCCGCATGAGGTAAGCAAATCCACATCTGCTTAGATCATCGATAAAAGTAATGAAGTAACTATACCCTCCCCTAGCCAAAGTATTCATAGGTCCGCACACATGTGTATGTATGTGGGCTAAAAGGTCATTGGCCCTTTCACTTGAACCTGTGAAAGTAGACTTTGTCATTTTCCCCATCAAGCAAAACGCACAAGTATCAAATGATTTGAGAATTATGTAGGGTTTGCATCATTTGCTTTATGTTTCTTGCTGTCAATGTTATAGATATGGGTTCTAAGTCTAGCACATATAAACCATTTGATAACTTAGCGAAGACATAGAACATATCATTCAAATACGCAGAACAACAATTATTCTTTATTGTAAATGAATAACCTTCAGAATCCAACACAGGAATCGAAATAATGTTCTTTGTGATAGCGGGAACAAAATAAAAATTATTAAGTTCTAAAACTAATCCTGAAGGTAAAAGTAGACTATACTCCCACTGCCGATGTAGCAACTCGTGCTCCATTGCCAACGTGAAGATCTACTTCTCCCTTTCCCAATGTTCTACTTCTTTTGAGGTCTTGCATATTACAGATAATGTGCGAACCACAAGCGGTATCAAATACCCAAGAAGTAGAAGTTGCTAAGTTAACTTCTATAACATACATGTCTGAACTAGAAACTCCTTTCTTTTGATCCTTCAGATACTTGGGACAACTACTCTTCCAATGACCAACCTTGTTACAGGTGTAACAGTAGTGCTCATTAGCAACTTTTGGTTTTGGTGTAGTCTTTTGCTTTTTAGAAGTTTCAGACTTGGCAACTTGTTTGCTTTCGTCCTTCTTACTAGCAATCCCAATCCTATTGAGCGATTTTCCTTTGCTAACCATAAGAACATCCTTATGTTCTTTTGCTGGCTTGTTAGGGATGTTTCGCTCAGTCTGAGTTAGCATTTCATGCATCGTTGCTTCCTCTCCTTGCATGTGAAAGTTGTTGAACTTAGCAGTTCTGAGAACGATTCTCATTTCCCTTTCACTTGCAATGAAACGTTCAGCATTCAATTTATCCTTTGAAAGGACGGAGCGCAATTTACAAGTAGCATTGTTGGTGTTGATATTGTTGATACTAGACATGATTACTACAACAAATAATAAAGTAAGATTCAATCAATATAAAAAAAAACAGCAATTAAACAAATTTTAATTAACTACCACCCTTTATTCAAAATGAAAGTCCCCTATTGAATAAAGAAATAACCAAGATCCCCTCCCATTTCAGTTCCACATTCTTCTCCAATTCATCCAACTCATTTTCCTATAATCATCAACAAAAAAAAACAACAATCAATCACCAAAAACAACAAAATCAACATTCAAATCGACGACAATCAACAACAATAAACACATACCAATTTCTTCAACAAAGCGCGGATTCCAGGACGAACATGTTCAGGCTTGAATTTTATTGTGTATAAAAAAGGGACAAAAATCATATATAATTCATAACTTGTATTCTGCACCTGCCCGGCAAATCCGAATTGAATATAATCCAAATCTTCGAGCATCGAAATTCCAACTGAAACATACAATAGGAAAAAATATAAAAAATAAAAATAAAAAATTTACCTTTCTGCAAAACGCAAATTTTGCCCAAAAAAGAAAAATCCCGAGCTCAAAAAATGGAAGATTTGAGAGCTTCACAAGTCGCATCAACAAATTCCGAGGCTAATTAAAAGAATAGTAAACCAAAAACTCGAACGGAATTGCGATGATGAAGAGGAAAGAGAAAGTGAGGTTGTGCGATAATGGCGAGAGTAGTCGAGGCAGAAGGAGAAGGAAGAGGACCAGATAGGGCAAGATAAGGATTTGTGCATGTAATCTATGCGCGAATTTCTCCAATACTTCGCGTCGGATGAGAGAGATACGAATGAAGATGAAACAGATCTAGGTTAGGGATGGAAGAAGGTGAGAGAAACGGCTGAGAGGAAATGGGAGTTCAATGGGCTTTTTATACGAGAAGCTTATCTGCGTCGCACATAGTGTCCATGCGAGGCACTTGATAATTTTTTTAGGTTATCCAACCCATATCAGCCCAAATCATCTGCGTCGGATGGGCCATAGCCTCCGACGCAAATTCCTCTTTGCGTCGCACTAAGGAAACACGCGACGCCGATAGGGGAGTATCCAAGGTCTGGATAGATGCAGCTATGTGCGTCGCATCTTCTCAGCACGCGACGCAAATATCCAGATCCCAACATGTGCGACGCACATGAGATTTTGCAAAAGAAGTTCGTCATTTGCGTCGCGTCCTCATAATGATGCGACGTAAATGACCCTTCCGCGTAGCATGTTTTCTGATGTCCGATGCAAATAAGCTCTTCCTGAGCTTTTGCGTCAGTTCTTCGAGAGTGCGACGCAAATAAGTCGACGCAAATTGACAATTCTGTACTAGTGATTGGTGTCTACTATCCTCAAGGTTAAAGTGAGTTCAACCTAGTTGGTTTGCCTTCTTTTAGGATGGTTTAGGTTGTAAAAGTATTGCTTTATTAATCTACTTACTTACTTAGCAAAAAAAAATATAGACATATATAGGGTTCCAAAATATAGAGATTGAATAAATTGATGATTATCAACCAAGTATTCTTGCACTATTACATACCCTTTTTCTCGTGGCTCAAGCAGTTCGAGATGCTTTAGACTTACGCATATAATGATCTATCATTTAACAGATCCATATTATCTTCTAAATGATTATGAATATCCTTCTATTTTTAGCATCCAAAATCAATATAAAGTTTTCTAATCATTATGCCGATTGATGAAATGATTGTCTTCAATTGAAGTATTCTATATGATTCATGAAGGAACGAAAATCAATAATAGTAAGGTCATTGTATGTACATTGTTTAGATCTAACAAATTTGTCTTCGTAGACTCTTTGTAATTTCTCTTCTCCATCATTACTACCCTAAATATTTTATCCAACGGTTTGAATTATTAAATCTGTTGTCATACCAATTTAATGCAAAACCATAAGTCACAAAATTTATTTATTACAAAAGAAGTTGTGCATTGCATAAGACTAAAAACAATTTAAGATTAAAATTATGAAGTCGACAACCCTTATTTGCCTCCACAACTCATTATCTCTTGAAAAGATTATATAATAAATTTATTAATAGTAAACTAAGTGCATAATATATTCGCAAATACTCCATCCGTTTCATTTTGTTCTTCCTGTTTTGATTATGTGTGTCAGCCAATTCACTTCTTTGACCTTAAATATTTCTCATTACTTATTTATAAAAATTATAACGATTGGATATTAATAAAATACTCATTGAGACGAATCAAACATGACTACACATGATTATATATTTCTTATATATTCAGAAAAATTTAGAAGATTTTCTCTAATTATGAATAGTGCCAAGATTCCAAATGCAATGAACAAATTAAAAAGAAATCGAGGGAGTACAATTTTAAGATTCTAGTTGTTGAGCCACGTTAAATGCAACGGCCCTTCATGGCATCAAAATTGCTTGCTCGGCTCCCTCTCTTACTCACCCTTTATATGCAGATGATGCCATTTTCTTCTTTAAAGGCAATCCAAAAAACTGTTGGTTTCTGAAAGACCATTTAGGGTATTTTGGTACAAAGTTTGGTGAAATGATAAACTATGAAAAATCTCAAGTCATCTTCAGTCCTAACACTCCAAGGAGATTCATAAGACTGATGACAAAGCCATTAGGAATCAAAAGTTATCTCTCCATAGGTAATTATCTTGGCTGTCATATGGAGATTGATGGCAAGAGAACCTCATGTACCACTCAATAATGATATCACAAACAAAATCCTAGCTAAGAGCATTAAATTCAGCATCCATAGCCATTTTCCAATTCGGGTCACGTATGGCCGACAAATCGTGTTCGTCATTTGCGTCGCGTCCTCATAATGATGCGATGCAAATGACCCTTCCGCGCAGCATGTTTTCTGATGTCCGATGCAAATAAGCTCTTCCTGAGCTTTTGCGTCAGTTCTTCGAGAGTGCGACGCAAATAAGTCGACGCAAATTGACAATTCTGTACTAGTGGTTGGTGTCTACTATCCTCAAGGTTAAAGTGAGTCCAACCTAGTTGGTTTGCCTTCTTTTAGGATGGTTTAGGTTGTAAAAGTGTTGCTTTATTAATCTACTTACTTAGCAAAAAAAATATAGACATAGGGTTCCAATAAAATGGAGATTGAATAAATTGATGATTATTCAAGTTAAGCTTTTATTGCTTGATTATCAACCAAGTATTCTTGCACTGTTACATACCCTTTTTCTCGTGGCTCAAGCAATTCGAGATGCTTTAGACTTACGCATATAAAGATCTATCATTTAACAGATCCATATTATCTTCTAAACGATTATGAATATATCCTTCGATTTTTAGCATCCAAAATCAGTATAAAGTTTTCTAACCATTATGCCGATTGATGAAATGATTGTCTTCAATTGAAGTATTCTATATGATTCATGAAGGAACGAAAATCAATAATAGTAAGGTCATTGTATGTACATTGTTTAGATCTAACAAATTTGTCTTCGTAGACTCTTTGTAATTTCTCTTCTCCATCATTACTACCCTAAATATTTTATCCAACAGTTTGAATTATTAAATCTGTTGTCATACCAATTTAATGCAAAACCATAAGTCACAAAATTTATTTATTACAAAAGAAGTTGTGCATTGCATAAGACTAAAAACTATTTAAGATTAAAATTATGAAGTCGACAACCCTTATTTGCCTCCACAACTCATTATCTCGTGAAAAGATTATATAATAAATTTGTTAATAGTAAACTAAGTGCATAATATATTCGCAAATACTCCATCCGTTTCATTTTGTTCTTCCTGTTTTGATTATGTGCGTCAGCCAATTCACTTTTTTGACCTTAAATATTTCTCATTACTTATTTATAAAAATTATAACGATTGGATATTAATAAAATACTCATTGATACGAATCAAACATGATTACACATGATTATATATTTCTTATATATTCAAAAAAATTTAAAAGATTTTCTCTAATTATGAATAGTGCCAAGATTCCAAATGCAATCAACAAATTAAAAAGAAATCGAGGGAGTACAATTTTAATATCCTAGTTGTTGAGCCACGTGTAATGCAACGGCCCTTCATGGCATCAAAATTGCTTGCTCGGCTCCTTCTCTAACTCACCCATTATATGCAGATGAAGCCATTTTCTTCTTTAAAGGCAATCCAAAAAACTATTGGTTTCTGAAAGACCATTTTGAGTATTTTGGTATAAAGTTTGGTGAAATGATAAACTATGAAAAATCTCAAGTCATCTTCAGTCCTAACACCCCAAGGAGATTCATAAGACTGATGACAAAGCCATGAGGAGTCAAAAGTTCTCTCTCCATAAGTAATTATCTTGGCTGTCATATGGAGAATGATGGCAAGAGAACCTCACGTACCACTCAATAATGATATCACAAACAAAATCCTAGCTAAGAGCATTAAATTTAGCATCCATAGCCATTTTCCAATTCGGGTCACGTAAGGCCGTCACCGGATTTTTAGGAAGAGGAGAGCGCAAAGTGGTAGTGGAAAGATTAAATTGGCGTTTGGGCTTGAACACGCCTCTTTGACTACGGGTGACAGGGCCATGGGAAATGGGTGGAGAAGGCCGAAGTGATGAGGAGGGGGTTGGCTGGGCAATGGACTGGGTCAGAGAGGGAGCTAGGCCTTCTGAAAGAGGAGTAGGCACACGCGGCCCATCTGGCGTGGAAGTAGGAGGAAGGGCATGGAGAGTGGTGGGCGGGGGCTGGAAACTGCGGCCCAGCAGGCGAGGGAGGAATGGGAGATGCCCGATGATGCTGGGCGGGGAGATCCGGAGCGAGCTGATTGGGCAGGCCCAATACGAGGGGTCCAGGCGCTGTATTTGTGGGCTGAGGAGGGGAATTTTTGTGTAGCCAAGTGATGAATCACATAGGGGGAAATTCCATCATCTAACGTATGTGGATTTTTGTGGAAATTGAGTTTCATCAAATATTACATGTCGGCTAATAATAATCTTGCGGGAAGAAATATCATAGCACTTATATCCCCGATGATTAGATGGATAGCCCAAGAACACGCAAGGAGTAGAGCGAGCTTGAGGTTTGTGGATAGTAGTAGAAGAGAAAAGAGGATAACATAAGCATTCGAACACACGAAGGTGTGAGTAAAGAGGATCCCGATGATAAAGAATTTTAAGTGGGGATTGGTAGTCTAATAATTTGCTTGGGAGAATGTTGAGAAGATAGGTGGCCATGGCTAAGGCATGACGCCAAAACGATGGAGGAAGGGAAGCATGAGCCATGAGAGTCCGTATAATATTGTTAATGGTGCGAATTTTTCTTTCGGCTTTGCCAATTTGAGAGGAGGTATAAGGACAAGAGATACGAATAGAAATGCCATTAAGATCACAAAAATCACAAAACGGACCATTATCAAATTCTTTACCATTACATTGAATATTTTTGACTGGGCGTTCAAATTGAGTTTGAATGAAAGCTCTAAAGGAAGTAAATGTGGAAAAGACATCAGATTTCTTGGAAATAGGAAACGTCCACAAATAATAAGAGTAATCATCCAACAACAGAAAATAATAACGATGACCAGATGAACTTAAAACAAAAGAAGTCCACAAATCACTATGAAGAATATCAAATGGTGATAAAGTACTAGAATTAGATGCAACAAATGGCAATTTGATGTGTTTCCCAAGCGGACAAGAAGTACAATTATTAGAACTACCGGAAGAAGTACACTCAATAAATTTATTTTTTCGAAGAGAAGAAATAATGGAATCCCCGGATGACCAAGTCGCTCATGCCATAGATAAGGAGCTAAGGCCGCAAAGGTGGATGGTGAAGCATTATTTGTGGTGGTGATAGGATATAGGTCGCCCCCGACTGTTACACCTCATGAGAGGCATCCCCGTCTAATAGTCCTTCACAGAAAACCCAAACGGATCAAATTCAACAGAAACAGAGCTAGCAGTGGTAAATTTCCGAACTGAAACTAAATTTTTAATCAATTGAGGGGCATGGAGGACATTCTTTAACACAAGAGGTGGGTTTGGGGAAGGCAAAGTGGTGTGACCATAACCTCGAATTGGAATCGAATGACCATTACCAACAAGAATGCCACGTTTATTTCTCAAATTAAAATAAGAAAAGAGGTTACCTTGCCCGGAAGTCATATGAGAAGTCGCTCCAGTATCCATGTACCAATTGGCATCGGGTACATTAAGGCCAAGAGTGTACATCGCTGCCTCGATGTCCGTTGCTGTGGGCTGCCCAAAAACAGCAGCTTGGTACGCCTGTGGGCGAGAGCCCAACACACCTGGGCCTGGATGTATAGCAGGAGGTATGGGCAGAGAATTGGGCCTAGCCCAATTAGTTGTAGGATAAGGGCAGGGGAAAGCGTCCATGGCCACTGCCAAGGCCATGGAGCCCCATGACTCCCCCATTGCTGCTGCCACCCAGTGGGTCCAGTCGCCTGTTGCTACTGAACGCCGGCAGTACCACCACCCCGACGACCACCCTGGCAACCCCTACCACCGCGGCCACCACCTTTGCCGCCTTTACCACCACCCGATTTTTTTTGGTGATGATGGTGACGATTTTGATCCTTTTTCCCACCACCCGAGTGATGTGAGTGAGAGGAAAAATCTGTAGGGGAGTCAGGAGAATCCGGTGAGGCAGCCACCACAGCGGAGGTGGTGCCGGTGGCGGTTTGTTTAGAGAATTCGGCTTCTTCCAAGGTGAGCATCGAACGTGCTTGATAGAAGGGAGGAAGGGGATTTGTTTGGCGAATCAAAGTACTGACGGTACTATATGCCAATGTGAGGCTCGAAACTAACTGCAACACAAGTCTATCATTGGAAACGGACGAACAGACGTTCTTAAGTTGATCGGATAATTCCTTGAGACGTTGACAATATGCTGAAGCATTAGGAAAATCCTCCATAGAGAGATGAGAAAATTCCTGCTCAAGGGCAACTGCTCGAGAGTTCTTGTTATCTTAGAATATGTCACGAAGGCGATTCCAAGTAGCCATGGCAGTGGCATCAGGTTCAATTATTGTATGTAAAAGATCAGTGGAAATAGTGGAATAAATCCACTGTAGAACCGTGGCGTCAAGTGTCGCCCATAATTATTTCTCATCCGTGGTGGTGGGTTCCTTCACCGAGCCCTCCGTCGGCGGTATGATATGGTGAAGAACATGGTGTGAACGAGCATGAACCTTAAAAATTTCAGCCCAAGTAGCGTACTACACATTGTCCATCTCAAGAAGAATAGGGATATTATTCTTGATGTTTGAAACTGCAAGAGCAGGGTGAAAAGAAGAGGGGCTCTTTGTGTCAACCATGGCTGACGGGGAGGTGGAAAAATGGGCAGCAGGAAGGGCTGGTTCACGGCGGAAACGTGAAGAAGAAGAGGAGAGATATAGGTTAGGCTAACTGATACCATGAAAGAATGTAATCCCTTGACTAATTCTATTGAGATAATTAGTTTCTATACATTAGCAACCTATTCAAACTATGCTACAAATAAGGAAACTGACTTTATAGTTTCCTCAATACAAGGATTAATAAATCATCCTATAATATACAAGAATATTAACATATATTCTAACAATTCAGTCTTGGAAATTCATCAATATTTCTCTTATTGGCAAGTTAACCTCATTAACTCTATTATGGTTTCTCTAGCCTAACATATCATCTCAATATATTTTCTACCCTGCAAGATTCAAAAAAAATATAACCTCCACTCTAACAACCGACGCAAATCATTTGTGTCGATTGTTGCCTAACAACCGACACAATTGACTCTTTTTTTAGATTAGAAAAAAAGTCATCCTGCGTCGGTTGTTGGTAACAACCTAAGCAAATGACTTTCTTTTATATTTGACAAAGAGTCATTTGCATCGGTTGTTGCCTAATAAGCGATGCAAATGACTTTTTTTTATATAAGAGAAATCGTCATTTTGCGTCCGTTCTGAGTCAACAACCGGCACAAATGGACTTGCATTTGCGTCAGTTGATAAGCCAACGCTAATAGTTTTAGAGTAATTTGCGTCCAAAGCTGCTGCATGAAACTCTAAACCGGCGTAAATATAGGGGTCTGGCAACCGACACAAATAGGGGTCTGGCAACCAACGCAAACCGTCTTTTCTCTACTAGTGACTTGATAATGAACGAAGAAAATATTAGATTCGGTTTAAGTCAAGATGATAAGGAGTGGTAAGAAAATTTATAATTAGATAGACACTGGTTTGTAGTTAGACTGTGATATGACTAGTATTGAGTTACGTTTTCCATAATAATCATACTAATCAAAAGAAAAATCGAATCATTAGCAATAAACTTGTCTAATAATAGAGATTACTAAAGTGATAGGAATACCTAACTATGAGATTAATGGATCATATGACTTGTGCCCATAAGGAATTATAGTGCTTATTAGTATAATCTGCTAATAGGTAGGGCCTAATGCAACGAGATGGATAATATGAGAATAATGAAAATCACCACAATCATGACTTATACTCTCCAATAGAGCTTTTTCTAAACTACCTTAGCTAATACTATATATGTTTTCTCACACCATCACCCAAAACCTCCTTATTTCCCATTTTATTTTTCAAAATCCTCAAATGATCAAAACTTGTTCCTAACCGTTATGAATTTAAAATTTCACGACTGTTCGTTTTCACATGTTTTGTTTGAGAGTTTGGATAAATCATACGTAGGGAAGTCAGTGCAAGCTTTTTAAAATGTTTGAGTCTACAAAATAATTTGGCAATTCCATCATCAAAGTGAAGAAGGGCTTGATATTTCTGATGATGTTAATGGGGGAAACAGTAGTGGTACGGATAATTTTTTGACTATTACTAATGATGATATCAAAGAAGAAGTAGAATACTGGGAATCAGCTATGGTATGCTATGTGCTTGGAATTAAACCTCCATTCCGGATTATTAATGGCTTTATTAGGCGTATGTGGGGGAAATTTGGAATAGATAAAATTGCAATGGGTGCTAGAGGTATTTTTGTGGTTAGATTTAGAAGTAAGGATGGCAAACAAAAGGCAATGGATGTTGGTCCTTTAATGTTTGATGGAAAACATATGATAATGAAAAGCTGGGCAGCTGATCTTGATTTACATGCTGAGGAGGTCAAACTTGTTCCGACTTGGGTGAAGTTACCTTGTTTGCCTTTGAAGTACTGGGAGAAGGGCACACTAAATAAGATTGTGAGCTTAATTGGAAAGACAATCAGAACTGATCGAGCCACTGCTCAAAAGGACATCATAGAATATGTTCGAGTTCTAGTTGAGGTTTCCATTGACCAGAATTTCCCTGAGGAAATCTCATTTGTGAATGAGAATGGTGTTCTTATAAAACAGCAGGTTATATTTGAATGTAAACCTATAATATGTGGAGATTGTGGAGGGATAGGGCGTACACAAGAAGTATGCAGACAGAAGAAATATGAATTGGCACTTAGAAAGATAAAGCCAAAACAGGTGTGGGTACCAAAAGAAAAAGTGACCCAGGCTGATACAGTACAAATCCTTGCTGTTACAGAGGGTGTTGGTACTAGGACTGAACAGGAGACTGAGGTGGCTGCTGACCAAGACACTCAGGGTGAATCAGCAGGGTTGGAACAGGGTCATTCTCGGATAAACATGGAAGATGCACCTCCAATAATCAACACAGATGGAGATGGGGAGGAGGTCATCCCTTCTAATGGATAAGATTGGCTTCTGGAATGTTAGGGGTCTGAATAGTCCACAAAAACATGGAGATATTAAATGGTTTTTGAATCATTACAATATTGGACTATTTGGACTCCTAGAGACAAGGGTGAAACCTGTAAATTTTCAAAAGGTTTTCCCTAAAATTTGTAATGGATGGTCTGTTGTTACTAATTACTCTTATCACCATGGTGGGAGGATCTGGCTTATCTGGTTGGCTAATATGTTTTCTGTGAATATTTGTGGTTCTTCTATGCAACTTATTCACTGTATTGTGGAGCATAGGCCTACTAGAAAGAGGTTTGCTCTTACAATAGTATATGGTTCAAATGATGCAGATGAAAGGAAGAACTTGTGGAAGGAGATACAAGATATTAGTGGCCATATCAATGGTGCTTGGGTGGTACTAGGTGACTTTAACAATGTTCTTCACATTGGTGAAAGAATAGGCTCAGCTGTTACTTTGGAAGAGGTGGCAGAGTTTAGGCAATGCTTGAGAGATATTTATCTTCAGGAAATGGGGACTAATGGGCCAAGATTCACTTGGTCAAATAAACAGGAGGGGGACAACAGGGTTTTCTCTAAAATTGATCAGGTTTTTTGTAATGAGAATTGGTTGGAAATGTAATCTGATTGCAGTGCTGTATTTTTGCCAGAAGGAATTTCAGATCATTGTCCATGTTTAATTAAGACTGATCAAGATGTGGTGAGGCAGAATAAACCTTTCAAATTCTGCAATATGTGGACACTCTCTGCAGATTTTGATGTAATTATGCAACAGGCTTGGCAAAGAAGTGTAGTTGGTGTTCCTATGTTTAGACTTGTTAAGAAATTGAAAGCTTTGAAAGTGGACTTAAGGAGCTTAAACAAGAATCAATTTTCAGATGTTGAGAATGAGGCTAGCTTAGCTTTGACTAGTCTAGTGGCAATTCAGCAGCAGATTTACTTGAATCCTATGGATGCCAATTTGCATATTCAGGAGTCTGAAGCAAAAGAAGAGTATACTAGATTAAATAAGGCGAGAATGTCTTTTTTGAAGCAAAAGGTTAAGCAAGATTGGATAAAGGGAGGAGATGAAAATTCAGCATACTTCCATGCTTGCTTAAGGAAAAGGAGGACCCAGAATCATGTTTACAGAATAAAAAATCTTGCTGGTGTCTGGCAAGAAAATGCTCAGGGGATTGAAGATGCTTTCATGGAATTTTATACAGACCTCTTGGGCACTGATTATAATACACAATCTCATGTTAGCAAGAGGGTGATGGCTGAAGGTCCTCTGGTATCTGAAGGTCAGCAGAGAGATTTGTGTGCTATGTTCACAGGGGAAGATGTAAAAGTTGCTTTGTTTGATATCGATGAAAATAAGTCAGCTGGGCTAGATGGTTACTCTAGTGCATTCTTTAAGAAAGCCTGGGGGACTATTGGAGGTGATATAATTGAAGCAGTGCTGAATTTTTTCCAGACAGGAAAGTTGTTAAAACAGATTAATGCTACTACTTTATGTCTGATGCCAAAGGTTGAACGACTGAAAGTGTCACACAATTCGGGCCCATTACTCGTTGTAATGTGATATATAAAATATTTTCCAAAATGCTCGCTCAAGGTTAAAGATGGTTCTTCCAAGCATCATTAACCAAGTCCAAAGTGCTTTTGTTTCTAATAGACAGATAATGCATAACATTCTCATCTGTCAAGATCTTTTGAAGCATTATAAAAGGAAGAGTTCTCCTCCTAGGTGCACAATGAAAATCGACTTAAGGAAGGCATATGATTCCTTAAGTTGGAATTTTATTAAGGAACTTGATGCGCTCAAGTTATACGATGTTCTTGTGGTATTTTAGGTGCACTTTGCTAGGGGTTTGATTGTAATTGTTAACATTCGTGTCTTATTTAGCTCTTAGCGGAAGTTCGGAGCTTTGCGAGATAATTTGTGTTAACGTCATGTATTCCGAGCTTCCAAGGTGAAGTGCATTTGATCCGAGCCAAGCTCTCGTGATCACCGCAAGCCTAAGCATCATCGCCAACCCATCCAAGCTCGGCCATCGCAGCATCATCGCCCATCCACCGCAAGCCCAAGCATCATCGCCCAAGCTGCCTAGCCAGCCCATCGTCGAGCCACCCAGCAGCCTCGCCCATCCAGCCGCAAAGCAACCATCATCGCCCAAGCTGCCCAGCCCAGCTTGCCCATCGCAGCAAGCTACCGCAAGCCAACGCACGCCCAGCGCTCGTCCAAGCGCCCAGCAGCCTCGCTCGTCGGCGGCGGCTGGCGGCTTCGCGCAAGCGAGCAAGCCCGGCTCGCACCTCGCGAGAATGGTCGCACCTCGCGACCTCCTGCTCGCACCTCGCGAGGATTCTCGCACGGTGCGACCTGCGTGGTTTCGCCAATTCTTCAGCTCGTTGCGAAGGCAGTAGCTTATCGCACGGTGCGACCTGTATCGCACCTCGCGACCCCTAGGTCGGTTTAAATGACGGCTAACTTTTGAGCCTTAGTATAAATACTAAACTTTGTTTTTAGACCTAGGGGGCAGCAGCTACAAGGGGATGGAGTTTCCAAAACTCCACTCCTCTCTTGTTGTCTTCTCTTTTTAGTTTTTATTTTCTAATTTAGTCTTTGTAGATTTCAATTATGGGATTGGCTTATGCTATGCCGATTGTAGCTTGAACCGTTCTTGAACGAGATTAATATGGAGCTTCAAGCATTATTGTGAGATCTTTCCTCTCTCTTTAGTTTCTTTGATTATGGTTTAATTTCTATGCTTGCTTTCAATGGTTTTTGCATAATTATGCTAGGAACGTTACTAGTTTGATTGTGTAATTAATCTAATGCTAGATTTAAGAATAGAATCGGATTGTTTTATTCTTTTATCATTTGGTAGCAAACTAGGGAGTAATTTAGATGCTGATCATCTTGGTTATTTCTTGGGGAAATTGAATCAACTGTTGAATGTTTATCGCTTGTATGACGTTAGCAGGTCTATTGGTTCTCTGTGTTTATTGCTGCTATCGGATTGAACTTAGACGCAGATCGGACTAGGTTATCCTTTAGTTAGAGTTTTATAGTCACGCTGATCGTGCTATTCAACTAGGAATAAGGAGAACACGAGATTAATTCTCGACAATAGATAATTATGGAAATAATTAGAGTGGATGTTCAATGACCGATAATGAATTGAAGTGCATGTTAATCGGATTCAAGATCCTTCCTATATTGATTTCTCATTTTGTTTATATGCTAGTTAGTTGTAGTTTAGTTATAATCTACTTGAAACCCCCCTTTTGTAATTAGGTTTCTCGGCCCTTAGCTTAATCTAGGTTTCGAATCACGCTAAGTACTAAACTCGTCCCCATTTCCCTGTGGATACGACCCCTACTTCCATTATACTTGTTTATTGTAAAAGAGAGTAGGAGAAATTTTATCTTTGGCCGGGTGCGGTGCACAACGACACATCCGCGCCCGCCAAATTTTGGCGCCGTTGCCGGGGAAACGGTGTTACTTGTTTGTATTTAGTGTGATTTTTGGATGGTATTGCTTGTGCTCTTTGTTTTTGGTTGGCCACTCATATAAAGAATTCCCTTTTTGTTTTAGTTTCTAGTTTTCATCTTCCATTGAGCTCTATGTATTTCACTTTCGTATTTTGGACAAGAAGCATGGAACTTGTTGCTTAAACTATCTTGGGAATGATTGATTGAAGCTTTTGACGGCTTATTGTTTGGTTATTGTCTAGCTTTAATTATTGATATTAATGGTCATGACTTGGATTAGCTAGGAGTACTACCAGTTGATGTTTGTTGTTGCCTTAATGCTAGGTTTGGGATATAATCAGATGTTATATGCTCAACCATGTTGTAGTAAGCTAGGTACTAACAATGCATTGCAAGAGTCCTTCTCAATCAATTTTGCAGGTACTTGAAGTGGAGATTGACATGGAACCACCATTGTCACACATGGAGCACAACCCAATGATTAAGCTTAAGGTATTAAGTCGAGCTCACGACTTTAAACAACAGCGCTTCTCGGGAGGCAACCCGAGACCCCTTTATTTTCTTTCTTTCTCTTTATTTTTCATCAAATTTCCACCACCACAACAAATTTTCTTTCACCCACCACCCACCCACTAAAAAGATCCACAACCAATCTTAATTCACTTGTAACCAAAATCCACAAAAGAAAATCCGTTGGGAGGACTTCAATAGCTAGGAGTTGGTACACTAGAGGATTGAGATTGTTAATGTATCTTTTCGATCTCTTAAGCTAGGTGCAAATCTCACAATTTCAAAACTTTTGAGCTTGTCATTTGTTTGAGTGATTCGAGGGAGAGGGTTGTGAGTTGATTTATGAGATTTGAGTTGGTGTTGTTAAGAAATTTGAGTTTGACGGATTGTTTGGTCATGAGTTTTGAGCATTCGATCTTCGATTTACTCGATTTTCGATTTTCTCCCCCATTTTCGGTTTACTTTTTCTTCTAATTGTCGACACATTGAGGACAATGTGTAGTTTAAGTAGGGGGAGGGTATTCTCATTCTCATGTATCTATGTTGTGTATATTACTTTCAATTTGAAAAAAAATGAAAATGAAAAAAAAATGAATGAAAAAAAAAAAATTTAAAATAAAAAAAAAAAAAAAAAAAAAAAAAAAAAAAAAAATGATGATGAAATGAAACCCGCTGAGTTGAAAACCCACAAGGGTGGGCGACTCAGGCAAAAATGGGGGCCCGGATAGGTTGAAAACCCGAAAGGGCAACTTATGCAAAAAAGTGGCTTATATTGAGCGGGTAAGATGGTGAGATAAAAAAATGTGAGAAGCTAGGATGAAAACCGAAAGGGCTCCTAGGCAAAATGAGAGATTAAGAGAGAATTATGTATTTTGAAGACTCATTTGCCGGAGATGGTGTCATAAGGTGGAAAGCATTTTCGGGTTGGGTTGGTTATTTCATCCTTGATTTTGTGAAGATTTATGTTGGCTTTCACTTTCTTTTGATTGTTTGTTTTTGGGAGTAAGTATGGAATTTATCCCTTTTTTGTCTTTGTTCCATAGCTTGCTTATATAGGTTGGTTGTAATAGTAGTAGTAGTTTATCTTTTGAAGTTTTAGGCGAGTTGTCATTTTGATTGTGGCGTTGGAGTGAGTTCAATTCCTTTGAGATCCTTCGAGATTTGAGCTCACATTTTAGTTGTCGTTTGGTGATTATTGTTGTCGCGTCTTTTTATTTTTCGGGTGAGCTCGAATCTAAGTGTGGGGGAATCATCATCCCTTACGTTTAGGTTTTGAGCGGATGTTGTTAAGATGTGATGATGATGATGTAGTTGATGGGGAGTGTAGGTTGGTGTCGTTAGTTTGGGTGATGATTCATTTGGTGATCCTCATTTGAGTTTACTCGAGGTCGAGTAAAGTTCAAGTGTGGGGGGTATTTGATGCGCTCAAGTTATACGATGTTCTTGTGGTATTTTAGGTGCACTTTGCTAGGGGTTTGATTGTAATTGTTAACATTCGTGTCTTATTTAGCTCTTAGCGGAAGTTCGGAGCTTTGCGAGATAATTTGTGTTAACGTCATGTATTCCGAGCTTCCAAGGTGAAGTGCATTTGATCCGAGCCAAGCTCTCGTGATCACCGCAAGCCTAAGCATCATCGCCAACCCATCCAAGCTCGGCCATCGCAAAGCATCATCGCCCATCCACCGCAAGCCCAAGCATCATCGCCCAAGCTGCCCAGCCCGGCCCATCGTCGAGCCACCCAGCGGCCTCGCCCATCCACCGCAAAGCAACCATCATCGCCCAAGTCGCCCAGGCCCGGCTTGCCCATCGCAAGCAAGCTACCGCAAGCCAACGCACGCCCGGCGCTCGTCCAGCGCCCAGCGGCCTCGCTCGTCCCAAGCGGCGCTGGCCTGCCGCCGGCAAGAAGCAAGCCCGGCTCGCACCTCGCGAGAATGGTCGCACCTCGCGACCTCCTGCTCGCACCTCGCGAGGATTCTCGCACGGTGCGACCTGCGTGGTTTCGCCAATTCTTCGGCTCGTTGCGAAGGCGGTAGCTTATCGCACGGTGCGACTCCGTATCGCACCTCGCGACCCCTAGGTCGGTTTAAATGACGGCTAACTTTTGAGCCTTAGTATAAATACTAAACTTTGTTTTTAGACCTAGGGGGGCAGCGGCTACAAGGGGATGGAGTTTCCAAAACTCCACTCCTCTCTTGTTGTCTTCTCTTTTTAGTTTTTATTTTCTAATTTAGTCTTTGTAGATTTCAATTATGGGATTGGCTTATGCTATGCCGATTGTAGCTTGAACCGTTCTTGAACGAGATTAATATGGAGCTTCAAGCATTATTGTGAGATCTTTCCTCTCTCTTTAGTTTCTTTGATTATGGTTTAATTTCTATGCTTGCTTTCAATGGTTTTTGCATAATTATGCTAGGAACGTTACTAGTTTGATTGTGTAATTAATCTAATGCTAGATTTAAGAATAGAATCGGATTGTTTTATTCTTTTATCATTTGGTAGCAAACTAGGGAGTAATTTAGATGCTGATCATCTTGGTTATTTCTTGGGGAAATTGAATCAACTGTTGAATGTTTATCGCTTGTATGACGTTAGCAGGTCTATTGGTTCTCTGTGTTTATTGCTGCTATCGGATTGAACTTAGACGCAGATCGGACTAGGTTATCCTTTAGTTAGAGTTTTATAGTCACGCTGATCGTGCTATTCAACTAGGAATAAGGAGAACACGAGATTAATTCTCGACAATAGATAATTATGGAAATAATTAGAGTGGATGTTCAATGACCGATAATGAATTGAAGTGCATGTTAATCGGATTCAAGATCCTTCCTATATTGATTTCTCATTTTGTTTATATGCTAGTTAGTTGTAGTTTAGTTATAATCTACTTGAAACCCCCCTTTTGTAATTAGGTTTCTCGGCCCTTAGCTTAATCTAGGTTTCGAATCACGCTAAGTACTAAACTCGTCCCCATTTCCCTGTGGATACGACCCCTACTTCCATTATACTTGTTTATTGTAAAAGAGAGTAGGAGAAATTTTATCTTTGGCCGGGTGCGGTGCACAACGACACATCCGCGCCCGCCAGAACTCTTGGTGGCAATGGAGTTCCCAACTCAGTTTATAAATTGGGTTATGGTGTGCATTTCTTCCCCCTCATATTCTTCAAGCTTCAATGGAGGATTATATGGTTTTTTTCAGGGGAAGAAAGGTCTTAGGCAGGGGGACCCCATCTCCCCCTTGCTATTTGTGATTGCTATGGAATATTTCTCAAGGATTCTGTCAATTATGAGTAAGAGAGAAGACTTCAGCTATCATTATAGATGCAAGCACCTAAAGCTTAATCATCTAATTTTTGCAGATGATTTAATGCTTTTTTGTAAAGGTGAAGTGAATTCTGTTGTTCTTATGGTCAGAGCCCTCAAAGCTTTTTCAGAAGTTTCTGGTCCGTCAGCAAACAATGACAAAACAGCCATTTATTTTGGAAATGTCAAGGATGAAATTAAGCAAAGGATTGTTCAAGTAACTGGGTTTTCAGTTGGTGAATTCCCTTTTAGATACCTTGGGGTGCCAATCACTTCTAGAAAGATATCCATTTCAGATTGTGATATGCTGGTGGACAAAATCACTAGAAAAATTCTCTGTTGGACTTCTAGGCATCTTTCATATGCTGCTAGGACAGTTCTGGTGAATGCAGTATTGATGGGTATTCATTCTTACTAGTCACAAGTTTTTCTCATACCTAAATGTGTTCTGAAGAAGATAGTGCAGATCTGTAGAGCCTTCTTATGGGAGGGAAATACGTTTCTTCACAAAGCTCCCCCTGTTGCTTGGGAATGGGTATGTAAACATAAGAAGTTTGGTGGTCTTGGAGTGAGAGACATTTTTCTGTGGAATGTTGCTGCCCTTGGGAAGTATGTCTGGCAGATTTCTCAAAAAGAAGACATTCTCTGGATCAGATGGGTACACAGTGTGTACATTAAGGAAGATGACTGGTGGGTCTATGAACCTGCTAAAGATGCTAGTGGAGTGTGGAAAGCTATATGCAATGTCAGAGACAAGCTGAAAGCAGCATATCAGAACAATCAACGGCTAGATGGAAGTAAGAAATACTGCATCAAGGAGGGGTATAATTGGCTTAATAGACAATCTGAAAAAGTGAAGTGGCATCACTGGGTGTGGAATAATGCAAACTTGCCAAAGCATGCTTTCATAGCATGGTTGACTGTCCTTGGGAAACTTCGAACAAGAGACGAGGCTTGGAAAAGCGGGGATTATGCACCGACTTGTCTTGTGTCTTTGTGTGGACAAGAAAGAGAAACTTGTAACCACATTTTCTTTAAGTGTGTTTACGGTCAGCAGATCTGTCGAGTATCATGAGATGGCTTAATACTCGATTCTGAGGCCACGAAAACTTGTATGAGAACTGGAAGAAATGGGGTAGAAGATACAAGAGTAAGAAGCTTCAGCAAACGTGCTATGCTAGTTTGGCAGCAATGATTTACTACATCTGGAAAACAAGGAACAAGGCTTACTGGGATATAGTCATTAAAAGTATTAAAGTTGAAGTTTGTCTTAGAATTAGAAGTAAGCTGATTGGAAATTGGAGTCAAGTTGATAGGGACTGGTTTAATGGTTTAATGACCAGTTAGTTGCTGTGAGAATGTTGCTTTTGTGTCTTGTGTAGATGTGGTTTCATTCCGTCTGTTGGTTGTAATGTTGGGATGATGCTTTGATGCAATTTGGTAATAATACTTTTTACATTTTTACCAAAAAAAAAAATAGTAATGCTATCTTGTTAAAAAAAACACCTTTAAATTCTAGTAATTAAATAGGATTTTTTGTAAAAACCACCTTATAAAACATGAAATTTGTGAGAAACCGCCTTATATAATTTTTTTTTGCAAAAACGAACCTTAAACAAAAAATTTCTTGCGACAACAAACCTTATGCCTTATTTCGATCATTGATCCAAGGTTCCGGCATTGACCATTCATGGATTTTGTTGAGTTTAAAAAGTCGCTTGCCTTGCACAAGATATGGTGAAGGCCGAAACCTTTGATCAATAATCGAATAAGGCATAGTTTGTTCTCGCAAAAAAAAATTGTTTAAGGTTTTTTTGCAAAAATGATTATATAAGGTGGTTTCTCACAAATTTCATGTCTTATAAGGTGGTTTTTGACAAAAAAAATCCAATTAAATAATACTACACTATTAAAGAATGTTCAGCATAACTGCTAGAAAATCTAGTTGTCTAAGAGAACAAAAGTCACTTCTCATAGAAATATAATATTTGTCATAATGCACGTTTGGTACATCAAAAAAAAAAACATATATACCTTGAAACAGACATGTTTTTACCCATACATAAACCCTACACACGGATATTATTCTATGATGAATAAAAAAACACATGCAACGCCTTATCCCAAAAAGATAAATTGAAAATCAGTATTTGAATGTATATAGTTCTAGGATTAGTCTAAACAATCTTTCGTCACTTAATGTCAGCTGCACCATCATTTCTTAGTCTTTGCATTCAACGCCATTCTCATCTTTAATTCGTCGTGCTGCCTACCCTAGTTTACTTGGTAAATAATAATAAAATCCGCATGTCATCATGTGAACAACTCAAAAACTTTTTTTTGAAAGTGAGTTGTCACGTAGATAGCCCGCATGCAGCAAAAATTCTATAAAAAGGGTGATAATAGGGTTTAAGAGATACAAACAATCTAAAGCCTCTAAGTAATCGATTCCAAAACAGAAAGCTAACTCCGATATCCACCATCCTCTGATCCTCTCCACCCGTTTCTAGCTAACGAAAATGAAGTATGTTCTTGTTTTCTTCATCTTCTGCCTATTAGGCCTTCTCTCTCACGCCATTGAACTCGACTTTTGTGTTGGAGATCTTAGTCTGCCTAGGGGACCACAAGGCTATGCTTGCAAGAATCCTGCTACTGGTCACAACGGATTGATTTTATTTACTGGCTGGTTTTCGTGGTGAAAAAGCTACCACAAACATTTTTAGAAACAATGTGACTCTAGCATCAGCTAATGCATACCCGGCACTAAATGGCTTGGGAATCTCCATGGGAAGGTTAGAGCTTGGCATAGGAGGAGTTATCCCACTACACTCCCACCGAACATCCGAAGTTATTATCGTGATACGCGGTACAATCCTCGCGAGTTTTATTGACACAAACAATAGAGCCTATTATAAAAGGTTAGAGGTTGGTGACGTCATGATCTTCCCACAAGCCATGCTTCACTTCCAAGTTAATCTTTGGTAGAACTTCAGCTACGGCATTTGTTAGCTGAATGGGGCGAATCCGGGATTTCAACTCACTACTCCCTCCTTGTTTCTTTGGCAACTTACACCTTTCGAGATAGTAGAACAAATCACACTCTTAAGCCATGATGAAGTAATGAGGTTGAAGAGAGTGTTCGGCACGACTTAATATCATTATTGTGCTCTTTATATATATATATATATATATATATATATATATATATATATATATATATATATATACACATATTCATTAATTTATTTCATATGGCATGAATTTTACTTTTAATTATGTTAAGTGTGATGTATTCAAACTCCAATATATTTGAGACATTTTAAGAAATTGTATTCCTTGGAATTAATTGGAGCTTTTTAAATGAGGTCGTGAAATTGATTCATGTATTTTGTATTAACGGTCAAATTCAAGACAGGAGAATATCTCTACAAAACTACATTGTCAAATTTCCTTTCCGATAGTTGAGATATGTGCTATATTAGATTTATTGAATTGATTAAAAGATTCGGAATAACTGAAGAAAAGAAATTAGAGTTTACTAATAAACATGTCTAACTCTCTATTTGGTTTGAATTCTTAAATTGGATTGTCATAATCTCCAATGTACTTTCAAGACTATTGACATCTTAGATTACATATCATAATATATGATTGAAAATTGACGACTCTAGTCTAATAACATTTTGTTTTTTGTGCTCAAATAGGAAGCCTTAAACTTCAAATATAAATATAGACATAGGGTTTCTATAATATTGAGATTGAAATTGATGATTATTCAAGTGAAGCTTTTTGTTCGATTATCAACCAAGTATTCTTGCACTTATACATAACCTTTTTTCTCGTGGCTCGAGCACTTTGAGTCTCGAGATGCTTTAGACTTGCGCATATTAGAATCTATCATTTGCTAGATTCATACCATGTCTTCAAATAAACGATTAAGAATATCCTTCTATCCTTAATTAGCGTCACAAATCTTTATAAAGTATTCTAACCGATTGATGAAATGATTGTCTTCAATTGAAATCAATGTCCATAAGTATTCTTTATGATTAATGAAGGAATGAAAATCAATCATAGTAAGGTCATTGTATGTACATTGTTTACATCTAACAAATTTGTGTTCAAAGCCTCTTTGTAATTTCTCTTCTCCATCAGTACTACCTAAATATTTTATCCTACGGTTTTAATTAATTAAAAATCATAAGTCACAAACTTTATTTATTAAAAAGAATTGTGCATTGCATGAGAATTAAAACTATTTAAGAGTAAAACTATGAAGTAGACAACCCTTATTTGCCATCACAACACACTATCGCTTTGAAAAGATCATATAATAAATTAGTTAATAGTAAATTAAGTGCATAATATATTAGTAAATACTCCATTTGTTTCATTTTGTTCTTCTGTTTTGATTGTGTGTGTCGGCAATTAACTTGTTTGGCCTTAAATATTTCTCATTTCTTAATTTTAAAAATTATAACGATTGAATATTAATAAAGTACTCATTGAGACTAATCAAACAAGAGCACACAAGATTATATGAGCACACACAAATCTAAGGCCGAAGCTGTCTTGAGAGCGAGTTGACTTGTAAAATTGGATGCGATATATAATTGTTAGATGTTCAAGTTTCGGAATATGAGTGACTAATGAGTGTATTAGGTCTTTTTCCATTTACTTGAAGTGGGTATATCAATATTTCTATTTCACAATTAGATATCTAATAATTAGATATTTAACTTTTCTTTTTAGTGAAATTTGATATCTAAAGACATTATTTTTCTTCATTTGTAGTCCCTTTGTTACGTGAAATTCTATTCGTTTCTTGTAGATACACACTTTAAGGCAAATTGGGAAAGAGTGTAAAAAGTGGGTCCACATGTTTCTTTACCTATTTTTAGTGAGGAGAGAAAGTGTGGGTTTATTTCTAACCTCCATTTCTAAATAAGTGCAACGGTTTAAGCTCTTTACGTTTTGTCAATGCACAACTTTGACCATTAATATCTCTAATTATGTATTTGTAAAAGTTATAAAAAGTTGATATTATAAAAATATTCATTAAAATAAATCCAACAACATCCTATATGATCATTTTTATTTTTATACATTAGTAAAAAAATACAGTCAAAATGAGGTGTGTGAATAGTGCTAAAAAAGTGTACGTTGCACTTAAAAAGAGACGGATGGAGTATATTTTAAGGAAGATGAGCATTCTGTCAAAAAAAAGGACATAGAGAGCATGGAAGAGAGAGAGTGTGCGCAAGAATAATTAAGTTATTGTATATCTTTTGCCAAATGCGGAATAAAGTAAAGTGAGTAGAACTTCACGAACATCTTGAAACAGAAAGTAAGTTGAACTTCACATAATTAAGGGAGTAATCTGTAGGTAAGGAATATTGAATTTGGAAGGAAAATGGAGAGAAAATTGGGTCCCCACTAATGGATTTATAGAAGAAAAAAACTAATTGGTTCTGGTGTTTATGAAAAATGGTGATATATGATGGTTATTGAAAAATAAAAACTCTTTACATAAGGCGATTACATGGATTATCCATTTTTCATTAAGTGACTAACTTCCGCCCTTATTTGAAAACGTCACAATAAGTGACTGGTTTATCTTAATAAAAAAAAAAGGTTCCCCTTTTTTCCAACTTTTTTCTTTTATACTATTGTTTCCCAAATTTTCTCTCTCTAAGTTTCTTAATAATTATGTACTGTTGATATATGGCTTGAATTATACGGCGTTAGGATTAACCAAACACGGGGTGAAATGCCTGCTTGGGGGAGGTAGCGTCCGCAAAACTTTTCGGTATATGTTGTTTAGTATAACGATTCTGTTTTGAGTACGATTTAGGCCTATTTTGTGTAGGTTAATTATATGGTTACAATCCTATAATTAACCTCTGCCTCTATGATTCTATAATTTATACTCTCTCTCTTAAATATAATAAAATCAGTTCTCCTTGCTATGTGGACGTATCTAGAATATTATTAGTAGTAAACCACGTTAAATTCTTATATCAATTGTTCCTTAATTATTTGTTTCGTTAATTGCATCTGTCGAATAGTGTCATTCAAAACGGAGAAAGTTAAGAACGTAACACTGACGATGAACACATGCCATTCTTTATCCAGGTCTACAATTTAGACGATAAACCTTTAAAATTTATATATATAATGATTAGATTAGTTGAAAGTTGAAAACATGTTCCGTTTATTCAAAGTCAACTAAAGCCTCATCAGTCGTTCATTGAATTTAATATCATTTTCATCTTTGTGGTGCCGCCTACACTAATTTACTTGCATCGGCAACCAATAATAAGGCCGAATGAGAACAAGTCTTAAGGTCTAACTGTCATGTAAGCAAGTTGTCTCAGCACTTCTATATAAAGGATGTTAATTGGCTCGCTCTAAGCAATGCAACTACACGATTCACAAAGCAGAAGCGAACTCATATTCACCAGCCTTAAGCATCTATCTTTAGCTTACAAAATGAACAAGCCTGCAATTTTCTTCATCTTCTCCATCCTAGTCTCCTTCTCCCATGCCATAGAATTAGATTTCTGTGTTGGAGATCCTAGCCTCCCTAGAGGACCAGTAGGATACGCTTGCAAAAAATCCTGCTACAATCACCATGCGACGACTTTGTTTACCTTTGGTTTTCGTGGTGAAAGAACCACCTACAAATATTTTCAGAAACAATGTAACTTTAGCATTTGCGAGATGCATTTCCAGCATTGAATGGCTTGGGCATCTCCATGGCAAGGTTAGACTTCGGAGTAGGGAGTTATCCCACTACACTCTCATCGTACATCCGAAGTTATTATCGTTAGCTCGCGGTACAATCATCGCGGGGTTTATCGACACAAGCAACACAAGCATATTATAAGAGGTTAGAGGTTGGTGATGTCATGGTCTTTCCACAAGCCATGCTTCACTTTCAAGTCAATGTTGGTAATACTCCTTGCTACCGCCTTTGTTAGTTTAAATGGTGCCAATCCAGGATTACAACTCACTACTCCCTCCTTGTTTCTTTGGTAATTTGCCTGCTAACATAGCTGAGCAAATCACTCTTTTAAGCCATAATGAAGTAATGCGATTGAAGAGAGCGTTCGGCACAGCTTAATATCCAGACATGCATGTTTTGTATTATTTATTTCTTATTCATCAGTTTTATTTTTAATGTCCAGCATAATTTATTTGAAAGCCTAATAAATTTGAAATATCATTGTATAAGAATGTTCCATTGAGTTACTTGAAGCTTTTCCAAGGTTATAAATTGTTATAAACATTTATATGACATTAATTCCTTACATTGCAGAATTCTCCCTGAAAGGACAACTTCGTGTCAAATTTCATTCATTTAATAAATAAAATAAAATTAAGCTGAAGGATATTAATATAGGCATCAGAATTGAATGATTCCTTGCAAATGCACGCATGGTAGTTGATAGTAGTACATTACATCGGCACAAATATATTAAAAGGTGTTCCAAATAGGGAACGGTGCCACGAGGCACTCTTCCTTAGGTGTTTCACAACATGTAATCCACATACAATAAAAAAAAAATAAGAAAATGTCACATATAAGATTCGATCTTGTAACTTTAAGTTTATATACTACAATTCTAACCACTAAACCAAGTTATATTTCATGTTATCATATCAAAGTAAAATATTAATAAATGAGAACTATAATTACCCGAGACATAGCCTAGGACTAAAAACTTCGTGGTTCTTAAAAAATTGTTTTCACGTAGCTTTTAGGCCTTCTTCTTCTTATCTTGAACTTATCTAAATTAAACTAGAATAAATTAAATTGAACTAAATTGATTTGAACCGAACCGAACCGAAACTATGCCAAAAAAATGGACCTTAATCCCCTCGAAGTAAATTTTTCTTGGAAAACTCGTACATCATATATATTAGAAAAAGAAGTTCAATACCTTCACAATATATATGGATTGATCGCATGAGAGTGCATCTGTTTAGCGTCTTGTCTTTTTATTTCTTTCAACAGTAAATTTATCCTATTTTCTATGTAAGATTTCTTAATATAATCTCAAGGCATAATATAACTAAAACTACTTGTTAGGCAGAGGCGATGATGTCCCGAGGATTATATGATAAGCCAAAAGAATGTATTATTTTGGGGATAGCAATGCTATTTTTAAAGGTGGAATTAGTAATTTACTAGTTGGATAATGATAATTGCCAATTAAGGAGTCATCAATAGTTTAAGACTTCTTATACAAATATTTTCTTAAATTTATGAGTAGTCAAAGAGTTTTTAGAGAAATATGATGTCAACCTATGACATTGCGAATAATCATCCTTCACATTCATTCAAATTATTAAACCTACCATCCGCCTCCTCTCCCCTTTTTTCTCTCTTTCTCTCTTCTTCCTCAAACCCTAGTTTTTTAACTTAGGGGGGCTAACGCCACCCTTTTTGGCACGTGGTAAGCCTCTTTTTCCCTTTTGTTACTAACTTTTATGTTATTATTTCTAATAAACTTTGATCTCTCTCTAATGGAGAATTTTTCTACTTATATATTGGATTATATCTACGCATATATTGGGCTATATGTCTTTTCATGTGAGAGTTTGGGGACTTTATTTTTGGTTTTTTTGTAATTATAGAGGTTGATTTGTTAATTGAAATTTGTATGAGGTTAAAACAGATGTCAATAGCTCGAGTACAATCACTTGAATTAAATCCAGTTCTACTTCAAAATTAAACTATAAAAGATCGATAAACTCCGTTGTAGAAGGTTTGCATCCGACAACGATGTAAAAGACGATGGTTTTCGAATTGTTAGATCTCCTCAACGATTGTGGTTTTGTCATATATATTAGAATTATATTTATTTTATTTTGATATGTATTTGTTAGTTTTGACTTCTATTGTAGATGTCGTATGACTTTGAATTAATGAATTAATTTTAATTAAAAAAAAACCTATAATATTGCGCCATATATACAAAAATAACTCAATTTAGCAACGGCCAAAACTTCTTTCTATTTGCAAGAAATTCGTTGCTAACTAGAGTTAGCAACAAATTAGGAACAAAAAATCACGGTTTCTAAAATGCTTGTTTCCATATGAGTTTGATTATTACTAAATTCAAAAACAGTTTCGTTGCCATCTTGCTTCCATTCAAATATGGTAGCCATATTGGTTTTTATGTTGTGTGCATATGTTCCCAACTCAAGCAATAAATTATTGATGGTTGTTGCTGAAAGTGGCAACGAATTATAGATTTGGTTTCTAAAGTTAAGAACAAATTATTCACATATAGTTGCCAACAGTAGCAACAGCTTATCAATCTTGGTTGTTGTAGATAGCAACAAATTATTCACAATAGTTGCTAACAATGACAACAAGTTATTATTAATGGTTGCAATACATTTTGAAAATGGCAATAGAAATACTTATTTTAGTTTCTAATAGTTGCAACAAATTATATATTTTAGTTTCTAAATCGACCATTAAAATTTGCAACAAATACTTAGTTTGGTTGCCAAATTTAGCAACGAAATTTGAAAAGCATTGCTTTTTCTTACATTACCCGCTTTTTTCCGTCAATTTTCAATTCCCAAACAAATAAGTATAATCAAAATTAAAACTTCTAGTACAATAATCACAAAAGATAATGAAAAAATTCATTGAAAGTCGATTCATAGCCTAAAACCAAAGTTTACTTAAATAACCATAAGAAAGTTACAAATATGCATCCTTCAATCACCTAGGATAGAAATTTGAATCGTTGTACCTGCTTTTCATGTCTAAAAACTCTATTTGTTGAAGTAAAGGTTCCCTATTTCAAAAGAATAACCAAACATCAACTATTGTCATACCAATTTCATTAAAAACCATAAGTCACAAACTTTATTTATTAAAGAAGAAGCTGTGCATTGTATGAGATTAAAAACTTTTTCAAATTAAAATAATGAAGTAGACACCCTTTTTGCCACCACAACTCATTGCTCGCGTGAAAAGATTATATAATAAAAGTAGGTATGTACTAAACTAAGTGCATAATATATTAATAGACATTCCGTTCGTTTCATTTTTGTTTCTTCTTGTTTTGACATTGTACTTTTGTCAATTCACTTGCTTGGCCTTAAAAATTTCTCATTTGTTATTTTTAAAAATTATAGCGATTGGATATTGATCGATAAATACTCATTGAAATGAATCAAACATGACCCCACATGATTATATCTTTCTTATATATTGAGAAAATTTTAGAAGATTTTCTCTTGTTGTGAATGTAATAGTGTCAAGATTGCAAATGCAATGAACAAAAAAAATCAAGGGAGCACAATTTTAATATCCTAGTTGTTGGGCCACGTGTAATGCAACATTCCTTTATGGCATCAAAATTGCTCGCTCGGCCCCCTCTCTTAGTCACCTATTCTTTGCAAATGATGCCCTTTTCTTCTTTAAAGGCACTCCAAACAAACTGTTAGTTTACGAAAGACCATTTAGAGGATTTTTGTACAAAGTACGGTGAAATGATAAACTATAGAAAATCTCAAGTCATATGTCATCTTCAATCCTAACACTCCAAGGAGATTCATAAGCTCTTGAAAAAGCCATTAGGAGCCAAAATTCTCTCTCCACAGGAAATTATCTAGGTTGCCCTCGGGAGATTGATGGCGGGAGAACCTCACCACTCAATGATATCACAAACAAAATCCTAACTAAATTTCATTCTTGGATATTCATCAATCTCCCTCCTATTGGCAATTAAATTCTCATTAACTCTATTATGGGTTCTCTAGCCTCACATATCATCTCAATATATCTTCTACAAGATTGAAATTAAAAAAGATAACCTCCACTCTAACAACGGACGCAAATGACTTTTCTAAAATGTCAAAAAGTGTCATTTATGTCTGTTGTTGCCTACGACGGCGCAATTGACTTTTTTATCGGAAAGAGTCATCTGCATCCATTGTTTGTAAGAACAGACGCAAATGACTTTCTTTTATATTTGAAGAAGAGTCATTTGTGTCTATTGTTGCCTACAACCGACGCAAATGACTTTTTTTAAATGCGAAATCGTTCGAACTGCATCCATTCTTAGTCAACAACTGGCACAAATGGACTTGCATTTGCATCGATTTATAGTTTTAGAGTAATTTGCTTCGGGGTCGTTGGGTCGAACTCTAAATCGCGGAGATAAAGGGTCGGCAACCGACGCAAATAGGGATCCGGCAACCAACGCGGATGGTCTTTTCTCTACTTGGTGACTTCAAGATGAACGAAGGAAATATTAGATTCATATTAAGTCAAAATGATAAGGAGTAGTTTGAGAATTTGTAATTAGATTGAAATTAATTTGTACGTAGTTGGACGTGATATGACTAGTTTTCGGTTTCGTTTTCCATAATAATCATACCGATCAAAAGAATAATCGAATCATTAGCAATAAACTTGTTTAATAATAGAGATTACTAAAGTGATAGGAATAACTAACTATGATATTAATAGATCATATGACTTGTGCCCATAGGGAATTATAGTGCTTATTAGTATAATCTTCTGATAGGTAGGGTCTAATGTAATGATATGGATAATATGAGAATAATGAAAATCTACTCCCAATAGATCTTTTCCTAAACTACGTACCTAAGCTACTACTATATATGTTTTCTCACACCATCCCCCAAAACCTCCTTACTTCCCATTTTATGTTTCAAAATCCTTGAAAACAAAACTTCTTTCTAATAGTTATTAATTTGGAATTTCACAAATGTTCTCACATGTTTTGTTTGAGAGTTTGGATAAATCATACATAGGAAACATTTGTCGGTGCAAGCTTTTAAATTATTTGAGCCTAATAAATAATTTGCCAAATCTGTCATCGTAGTAAAGAACAAAATAGTAATGCTGTGTTGTAAAAACACTTGTAAATTTTAGTAATTAAATAATACTCCCTCTGTTTTTTTATCTTTCTCACTTGAATTCATTGACCTTTATTCATACTTAGAGGGGATCTTCTCAATTCTTTTCAATTTATAAGAAAAATATAATCATGTGGGGTCTTGTTTGCGATTCGTCTCAATTAAGACGTACGTGTATTAATATTCAATCGTTATTATTTTTACTAATATATAATAAAAAGATATTTAAAGTTCAAAGATGCTGCGTTGGGAACAGAGGCGGGACACATTGCGAAAGGATGAAAAAAAAAAGAAAACGAAGGTACACAACACTATTAAAAAACGTTCAATGCTAGAAAATCTAGTTTGTGTAAATGGACAAAGTCATTCTTATAAAAATAAAAAAAATATCATAATGCACGTTTGCACATGAATATATATATATATATATATATATATATATATATATATATATATATATACCTTGAAGCAGACATGTACCTACAAATAGATAATCCCTACACAAGGATACTATTCAATGATGAATAAAAAAACACATGCAACGCCTTATCCAAAAAGAATAAATTCAAAATCAGTATATGAATATGTAGTTCTAGGATTAGTCTAAACAATTTAATGTCCAGCTGCACCATCATTTCTTGGTCTTTGCATTCAACGCCATTCTCATCTTCAATTCGTCGTGCCGCCTACCCTACGTTTACTTGGTAAATAATAATAAAATCCGCATGTCATTATGTGAACAACTTGATAACTTTTTTGAAAGCGAGTCGTCACGTAACCAGCCTGCATGCAGCGAAAATCTATATAAAGGGTAACACATACAAACAAGCTAAGACTCGTTATGCGCTGCGTCTTAAACATTTTTGCGCCCGTTCTAATATTAAAAATTCGGCCCTAATATAAAAAAAAACAAAAGCTTTCATAATAAAGATGCATGTATTAAAATATTATCAAATTACAATTATATTCTTACAAATTGAATCCCAAAAAAACTGAAACCACTTTATTTAAATGGTAACCCTACGTTATTTAAATGGTAAATAAAATCTAGTTAATTGCTCAATGGGTGGACATCATACACAAGGCCCACTGAGCTTTGAAAATTAAAAATTTACTTTACATCCATTTACAAATTGCAGCTTAGGAGAGTTACCTGTCAATTGTGATCTTCTTCATCAGCATGGCAGATGCCACACTTAGGCTAACAATATCAATCTAAAAAAATTAAAGAAAAAAATGATTAATATTATAATATAATAAACCAAATTAAATAAGTAAGTGTAAATAATTGGAATTTACTTTGTCTTTGCTTTCTTAAAACTTCGTCAAATCATCAATACATACCCTGACTCCACTGAAAGTGAATTGAGAGAAGTGAGAACACACAGACCGCCGAAGGCCGACTTGACGAGATTGACAAACGAAGAAACAAAAGCGAAATTCCCAAACCAAATTTCCTGGTTTTTTCTGTCTTTATTGCTCCTAACCGCCTACTATCTTTCTCTGGGGTTTCACTTCCCAAATCTCTTTAAAACCCGCTTGACAGAGAATAAGCGAAAGAGGACTTGGAAAGTTATTAGAAATTGAGAAATTAAGAATATGGAGATTTTCAAAAGATAATAAAATTCTGAAAATTGCGCGTGAGTTGTTGTTGCCAATGATGCGGAGGGTGGACCGAGAATTTAGGGGAAGGAGAGAGTTGATGATGCTCAATTCCCGTACATGTTTCTGACTTTCAAAGAGAAGACCGCTCTTTTTAAAAGGCCGGGCTTTAATATTTTGGGCCTCTCAAAATTTCTCGGCCCTGGTGGCCGATGGTTTGTTTGCACGTGCCATTCATTACGGCCCGCTGGTTAAGCAATCGATTCAAAAACCCCAAAAAGCTAACTCCCTCTATCCACCATCCTTCCCATCCTCACCACCAATCTCTAGCTAATCGAAAATGAACTATCCTTTGTTTTCTTCATCTTCTCCTTCAACTCTAGGATGCAATCGTAATGCATTTGCATGGGATTTTGTTCTTCCCATCCCCATACCCACCTATAAATATGATCCTATCCTCCCACCTATAATATGATCCCCATCCCTGTCCCTCACCCCTCGGCAAGTATGAACATAAAACCATCCCCACCACCACCCGCCGGTATCCACTCCGCCTAATCCCCACTTTCCCGCTCCACCACCCTCCAAATCCCCACCTCGCACTCCACCTAAAGTGAAAGAAACATGTACAATATTTTGAAGTTTTGACATTGATAAATATAAAAGGCCTAAAAAATACATAAATAATGAAATGACCCAAAAATAATGTAAAGGCCCATTGGCTTTTGATATTTTTGACTTTAACTCAAACTTATTTAAAGAAATCCTAGCAGCGAAGGGTATAGGCGAAAGGTGTGGGCGGCGGGACGGGTGGGTATTACTTCTAAAATCCAATCCCCGTCCCCATCCCCAAGGGGCAAGTATGGCTTTGGTCCCCATCCCCGCCCCACCACCCACCAACAGGGGCACTATCCTCGCCCCACGCGTGGATCAGGGACGAGCTCCTCAGCCACCCGCCCACCTACTCGTAGCCCTTTCGGCTCATGCCATCAACTCGACTTTGTGTTGGAGTAATTCCCTAGTCCATCTAGGGGACCACAAGGCTGGGCGCTTGCAAGAATCTCGCTACAAGCCACAACAAATGATTTTGTTTATACCGATTTTCGTGGTGAAAAGCTACCACAAACATTTTTAGAAACAATGTGACTTAGCTAGCATCACTAATGCATACCCAGCATTAAATGGCTGGAAATCTCCATGGAAAGGTTAGAGTTTGGCGTAGGAGGAGTTATCCCACTACACTCCCACCCGCACATCTGGAAATTATTATTGGTGATACGCTGCATAAATCATCGCAGTTTTATTAACACAAACAATAGAAAGCATATTATAAAAGGTTGAGGTTGGTGACGCTATGATCTTCCTACAAGCCATGCTTCACTTCCAGTTAATGTTACGCACTTCTGCCAAGACTGCATTTGTTAGTCCGAATCGGGCGAACTCAGATTTCTCAAGTCACTACTTTCTCCTTGTGTTGTCAACTTACCCGCCGATAGCCGAACAAATCACACTCTTAAGCCATGATGAAGTAATGAGGTTGAAGAGGAGTTTCTCTATAATGTTCTTAATATCATTGTGCTATATACATATTCTTTAATTTATTTCACATGTGCATCACTTTATTATAAATTATGTTAAGTTAAGCATGATG